>JAIGNY010002621.1:6175000-6202500 GCA_020152595.1 Chiridota heheva | reverse complement strand
AGCTGCCAATTGAACTGAAACAGTCCAACTCCTTACCTATTTCATGGAATAGCTGTCAATTAAATTGAAACAGTTCAACTCTTTACCTATTTCATGGAATAGCTGCCAATTGAACTAAAACAGTCCAACTTCTTACCTATTTCATGGAATAGCTGCCAATTGAACTGAAATAGATTAACTCTTTACTTATTTCATGGAATAGCTGCCAATTGAACTAAAACAGTCCAACTACTTACCTATTTCATGGAATAGCTGCCAATTGAACTGAAATAGTCCAACTTCTTACCTATTTCATGGAATAGCTGCCAATTGAATTGAAACACTTCAACTTTTTATCTATTTCATGGAATAGCTGCCAATTTAATTGAAACAGTCCAACTCTGTACCTATTTCATGGAATAGCTGCCAATTGAACTGAAACAGTCCAACTTCTTACCGATATCATGAAATAGCTGCCAATTGAACTGAAACAGTTTAACTTTTTACCTCTTTCATGGAATAGCTGCCAATTAAACTGAAACACTTCAACTCCTTACCTATTTCATGAATAGCTGTCAATTGAATTGAAACAATTCAACTCTTTACCTATTTCATGGAGTAGCTGCCAATTGAACTGAAACAGTCCAACTCCTTACCTATTTCATGGAATAGCTGCCAATTGAATTGAAACAATTAAACTCCTTACTTATTTCATGGAATAGCTGCCAATTTAACTGAAACAGTCCAACTCTGTACCTATTTCATGGAATAGCTGCCAATTGAACTGAAACAGTCCAACTTCTTACCTATTTCATGAAATAGCTGCCAATTGAACTGAAACAGTCCAACTCCTTACCTATTTTATGGAATAGCTGCCAATTGAATTGAAACACTTCAACTCTTTAACTATTTTATGGAATAGCTGCCAATTGAACTGAAACAATTCAACTCTTTACCTATTTCATGGAATAGCTGCCAATTGAACTGAAACAGTCCAACTTCTTACCTATTTCATGGAATAGCTGCCAATTGAACTGAAATAGATCAACTCTTTACTTATTTCATGGAATAGCTGCCAATTGAACTAAAACAGTCCAACTACTTACCTATTTCATGGAATAGCTGCCAATTGAACTGAAATAGTCCAAGTCCTTACCTATTTCATGGAATAGCTGCCAATTGAATTGAAACACTTCAACTTTTTACCTATTTCATGGAAAAGCTGTTAATTTAACTGAAACAGTCCAACTCTGTACCTATTTCATGGAATAGCTGCCAATTGAACTGAAACAGTCCAACTTCTTACCTATATCATGAAATAGCTGCCAATTGAACTGAAACAGTTCAACTTTTTACCTATTTCATGGAATAGCTGCCAATTGAACTGAAACACTTCAACTCCTTACCTATTTCATGGAATAGCTGTCAATTGAATTGAAACAATTCAACTCTTTACCTATTTCATGGAGTAGCCTGAAACAGTCCAACTGGAATAGCTGCCAATTGAATTGAAACAATTAAACTCCTTACTTATTTCATGGAATAGCTGCCAATTTAACTGAAACAGTCCAATTCTGTACCTATTTCATGGAATAGCTGCCAATTGAACTGAAACAGTCCAACTTCTTACCTATATCATGAAATAGCTGCCAATTGAACTGAAACAGTCCAACTCCTTACCTTTTTTATGGAATAGCTGCCAATTGAATTGAAACACTTCAACTCTTTACCTATTTTATGGAATAGCTGCCAATCTGATGGGAATAATGTGAGTTAGATGGGATTCAGAGGAGAACATATCTGCCATTAAAAAAAAAGTACTCCACCTAACAAGAGGCTGCAGTTGTAAAAAAGTAAGTGCATGGGTAGAATCTGTAAGTGTGTTAAGGAAGGAATTAAATGTGGGCCTGGGTGCACTTGTGTTGCTTGCCAGAATACAAATTGTACAAGGACGGGAGTTGTCAAATTTATAGAGTCCAATGAGGAAGAAGAAGTCAAATGTATATACTCTTGCGTATGATGGTGACACCCCAAGTGATGAAGAAAATGTTGTATGAATTTTTAAGTTTTAAGTCAGTCAATTGCCCCCAAAAGTATGTAAGAAATGATTGAAAAAGATTTAAATCGATTTTCCTTGCTGTACGATTTTTGTTTGTGTGTCTTTTGTTTATTCCTCAATAAAGATTGTGCCAGTATTAAAAGACCAATCTCATTATGTTCACAACTGAAATTTTAGGGAAAAAATTCAAGAAATTTTAGAAAGAAGTTTAAAATTTACCTTTTTTTTTTTTTTTACCAGCATTGTGTATTTAAAAAATAAGATTTTTGCTCAGCCAGTCAGCTGTAATTAAAAATAAGATGTACAATTTTGAAACTTTTAAGTATTCTGTGTATGCAGAAGACTGAAACAGAAAACATATGTCCATAACCTGTTACTATTGCTTCTAAAAGAAAGTCAGTGGGTAGTAATGAATCAATGACCTGGCAGGACTAAACCTGCATGTGTGTGAATCATAATTTGTTTGATTTAATTTTTAAAATATGATGTGATTTTAAGTTTGAAGTGGAATTTGAGTATATAAAAGGAAAAATATAAGATAATAATATTTTGATTATGTTGTCTTTTCTCCTTTTTGTGTCCATACATTTAATCAATAAGTGCATAATATAATAAGGTTTTATATTAAGAGATTTTAGCCATTCATTCATTAGCAAGATGATTAAATGATTTTCACTCATAATTAATGTAACTATTTCAGCATGGGACATTGAAAACTGGTTGTAGCTGTTTAGGTAGAAATTAATAATGGGGAAAATCCCAAGGCCAACCTCAAACTTTTAATACCGGTATCCTAAAATCTGTGGTCAATAGGTGGGAATTATTTTGCCAACTTTGCTAGCTGAAAACATACTTACCAAGGAAAAAATGCATATTCCAAATCCACAATATTGAGCCCAACATTTCATTTAGAGTCCTAAATATCTGTTTTTTAAATAGCAATGTTTTTTTAATGGTTAGTGCTTTTGTCTTATGCAATGGTGGGACTGCAACTGAAAAGTCTTATTTTGGTTTTAAATTATGTACCTATAATTTATCCTGCTCGCAGTATGAATTTATTACAGGAATCACCATTTCTCCGCTCTACTCCAAAGCCATTTTCCTTCCTCTTCTATTTGTATCATGTACTCCCCACCCTAACATCACCTCCTTTCCCACATTTATACCTACTTGTGCTGGTGGAAATTGATGTTTATGATTGAAAACCTCTTTAGCCAGTGAGGATAAAACATGAGTTAGCAGAAGCAGAGTTCACGGATTCAAGTAGACATTGACACTTAAAGTTTATGAATTTTCGCACTAACAATAACAAACTACTGGAGATTTTACATACCGTACTACATTGACTTCACACCAAATTGTGGAATTACCCTTTTTTTGAGTGTCACAGGTGAGATTCAGTCATTCTCTAGTGGATGAGAAATAATTAATGTATTTCTGTCTTAAGCAAACTGAAGGACACACTTTCTTCATGGCAGCAATTATCAATAAGGTGGCTCACTCAACTATTTCTCTGTGACATATAAACTCTAGGGGATCTTTGCCATCCATATCAGAAAAAGGTGGAGGGGAGGGGGTCTAGGGGCGCCCTTGCCATCCATATCAGAAAAAAAGTTGGGCGGGGGCTCTAGGGGGCCCTTGCCATCCATATAAAATAAACGTGGTGGAAAGTACCCCTTCAAATCCTGCGTACTCTTCGTTTAATTAATGTCAGGGAACTTTGTGATATGGTGTAATGGGTAGTTGACAATTATATGGGACCATTTTCAAAACGGGAATTGAGTTGTAGATGAAATGTGCTCATAATTATCTGAGGAGTGATTTACATTCGTTCTGACTTAGCCTAGTACAGATTTTCTTCCAATTTGATGGAATGTTTACAGAAGGTCACCTACATGAAAGTCACCATACAATATGTATGGGACTTTGTGGCAAGTGCCCCTTTTAAAAGATTTAGACCCATTTATACCTACATTATTGAAAATACATCATTTACTTTCCAAAACTAGCTCCCTATTGGAGAGAGGACTAAATGGCCCTTTATTATAAGGCTGATAAAAACTTGATGAGAACCCCGGACCTCCATCTAATTAATTCATCACCCCTAATCTACACTGCATACCCAGATGATCACGAGGCCCGGGAAAATCCGGTCTCCCATATCGGAAAATTCTGAAGAGCAAAAAAATAAACTCACTTTTTCTTCTTTATATATTACCTTATATTAATATAAAATAATATTTTCAGAGCATCGGCATGGCAATCCCGGACCTCCATTAATTTATCGGCATTCCTGGTCCCAGGGCCGCCAACAGGATCGCTGGTCCCTGGTTTTCCATGTCGGATAATTTGGAAAAGCAAAAAAGGTCGCCTATTTCTGTTCCAGTTTTTCCCTATAAATTGTCAAGCATGGGTTTTCGCCAATTTTGTCCCCTGTTTCAACCTACTTTCCTTTTCTTAATTTTGAGTGACCCAGATCCCCCTCCTCCCCTTCCATATCAACGGTACTCCTGGCCCTAAATCAGCCGTGGCCATAATGTCAAAAGAAAACGGATTTCGGCCGTAAGTGATAGGCCTACTGTTAAGAAATGTCTAACTTAAATAATGCATTTCTTTACAAACAATTACCCCTAACAATGGAGGTAATGTAATTCACCTAAAATAAAAAATATATAAAAATGAATCAAGATAATAATTGTTTGAAATCATCATCTGCCAGACTCACTGTTCAGTCTATCATCGCGTTTGCCAATTAGGGCGTCGGCAATCAGGAGCCAATGGGAACGCGGGAAACCTCTGCGAAGTTGCAGCCTTGTTTCTGAAGAGCGACTGTAAGGAATTGTCGTGTATTTGCCGTGTTCCTGACTCAGCCGACAAAATTTAATGTAAGAAAGTGCGGCATTATTGTAAACAACATATTTTTCCATCTTTTCTGTTATTTTCGCGATGTTGCAAGTATTTTTTTGTGTAAAACGGTTTTAAAAACGTAAGCCCATATTTTCCCATTTTTGTTTACTTTATTTCGTCCGTAAATTCACCCTTTTACTTTCTGTTATTAACCAAATTGGTATTATTTTCCGAGAAACCTATCTTTTATTAACAATTTGCAAGATAAATTGTATCTCGTAGATGTTATAGTCGTTAAGATATCGCAGATTTAAAATGGTATGTTTTCTTTTCATTAAATAAGCACAGCGTGAAAAGCTATGCATACGTTCTCTGCAGGGCTCTGCGGACTGATTGTTCTGTTCTAAATTTATAGCAATAACGACGCAAGATTCGGCTTTTATTGAACATGTTGCACGCTATTTGAGGAAACGGACTTTCCCCAAATTCGATTTCGCAATACACAGAGTATGAGTACCGAATCATAACCATATAGGCTATACATATTTATCATGTCACAGCTTCCTACAATCTTCATACTAAGGTGTTTTCTTATGTGCAAGGTGTTTTCTTATGTGCACGTTTCCATTTTGTATTTTATCAGGAGTGGATGTTCCTCAGTTACATCGAACATTGCGCGATATTATCTATTGGAATATGGAAGAGACATTTTACAGACAATTTTCTTTGTTAAATATATCTAAATTTGATAAGAATGATTCCAGTTTGAACCAAAAACTTGGTAAGGTGTTAGATTCTATAGTAGACATTTTTGAATCGCATGTTTTATCTTTCATGAGCGAGCACAATTTGTCAATTAAGTATCATCACATCGTTCGTGAACTTTTTAAAATACTGTTTGTTTCAAAGATACAAAAAACAAGTCGCATCTATAAGAATGGCCTTGGCACTTCGAAGACTCGTCAAAGCTTTTGCGATTTTTTGACTCAAGTGGCCTACATGTACATTTTTACGCTTAGACATGCCCACCTAGTGTACTTTTCTCTCAGTGAAGCGTATAATGAAAAAACCTTTGAATTTTCCCAGTCAAATGGATATGGGGCAGAAAAACGAAGAAGCCTCTGTGCCATAGGAGGCGGACCTGGAAGTGAAATACTTGGTTTTGATTTATTCCTGCAAGCTCACGGTCTTGGTGATAGTGATAAACCTGTTACTGTATTGGATAAGTGTGTCAACTGGAAACAGTCTTACAATGCCCTGTATCAAAGACTGCAAGGATGGCCCAAAAGGGAGGTGAATTATCATTACTTTGATTTTATGAATGACGATTTGCCTGTAAAGCTATCAAACATCATATCAAAAACCAATGTTATAACTTTCATCAAGACATTATCTACCGTCGCTGCTTGGATGAAAAATAAGAAACCCGTGTACGAATCCCATCAACTTCGTCGTCACCTACCGAAATCGCGGGCGAGATCGGTCACGAGTTCTGCAAAGATCATTAGTTGGAATTCTGTTTACAGCATTCTCAAATACGTCACACCTGGTAGTATGGTTCTCTACATCGACAATGAAACAGGCCCACAAAAGAAGATCCTTATGGATGCAGCAACTTACCTCGACTTTGAAGTGATATTCCACCGTGTTTATAAACCGGGCTATGGAGGTCCGAACTTACCGACACGCGGATTCTCAAGTAAGGCCCGAGATTTTAGGCAGTGGACTGATTTTTCGCCTTGCAGTAAAGCAGGATCAAACGAGGTAATTCTACTGGCAAAATACTAAAAGATGACAAACTTGTCTGGTTTTGTCAGGTTAGAATATTTGATTCACATTTTCATGACGAAAATTTCCGGCATTTGTACAGTTGTATGGATGAATACATAATCAATTGTATGTATGCAAATTATGTAAATAAAGATAAGTAGGCCTACAATGTTATAAGATAAAACGCATATTGAGAAATCAGTTAAGGAAAATTATTGTTGCGAAAACATTATGGGAATTTCACTTGCATCTTAATGGGAGGGGCCTGCACCAGTGTTTGCAAGAGCTTTGTTGTGGAATGCACAATTACTAATGTTTTGTAAAATTAGCTAAGGATTTGCTATAGAACATTACCTTAAAGAAATACTCCTGGGAATTATATATATATATATATATATATATATATATATATATATATATATATATATATATATATATATATATATATATATATATATATATATATATATATATATATATATATATATATATATATATATATATATATATATATATATATATATATATATATATATATATATATATATATATATATATATATATATATATATATATATATATATATATATATGTATTATATTAATATATATATATATATATATATATATATATATATATATATATATAAATATATATATATATGTGTATTATATTAATATATATATATATATATATATATATATATATATAAAATGTATAAATATAAATATATATATATGTATATATATATATATATATATATATATATATATATATATATATATATATATATATATATATATATATATATACATATATATTTATACATATATATATATATATATATATATATATATATATTTTTATATACATGTATATATATATATACATATATATATATATATATATATATATATATATACATGTATATTTATATATATATATATATATATATATATATACATATATATATATATATATATACATATATATACATATATATTTATATATATATATATATATTTTATATACATGTATATATATATATATATACATATATATATATATATATATATATATATATATATATATATATATATATATATATATATATATATACATGTATATTTATATTTATATATATATATATATATATATATATATATATATATATACATGTATATATATATATATATATATACATATATATATATATATATATATATATATATATATATATATATATATATATATATACATATATATTTATATATATATACATATATATATATGTATATATATATATATATATATATATATATATATATATATATATATATATATATATATATATATATATATATATATATATATATATATATATATATATATATATATATATATATATATATGTATATATATATATATATATCTATTTATATATATACATATACTAAATATATATATATATATATATATATATATATATATATATATATATATATATATATATATATATATATATATACATATATATATATATATATATATATATATATATATATATATATATATATATATATATATATATATATATATATATATATATATATATATATATATATATATACATATATATATATATATATATATATATATATATATATATATATATATATTATATATATATATAGTCCGATATGTATGTTTATATATATAGGAACATTTATAACACACAAGAATATTGAATTCATGCAGCCATATTGTTCAGATGTTGCAATAAATTGTCATAGTTTCTAATTCAAATTATTGAAATATTAAAAATCATTGTGTTGAAAAATATCTGAATTTTTAAAATGGCCGTTTCGCACCTAAAAGCCTAGCTCTATTATTGGTTTTTTCTAATAATTCGAAAACGTATCAAATGGGAGTGGAAAACTTGTAGTCGTGACAGTAATGAAGTCATTTTCATGAGTTTTAAATTTCCTCTAGCAAAGATATTTTTCCCAGACGAATTTGGAATTTGAAATATGTAACATTGCATAAAGCTTTAAAGTTAGGTTAGCAAAGGATCATGGGAAAAATCACAAAATGGCGGCTTCCATGTGGCAAAATGTTCCCATTAATAGGAACATTTATGTTCCCATTAATAGGCATGCTACTGGACTATATATAATAAGAGGTAGGTAGTATAAAAACCATATTGATATCTTTTTTCGTTTTCGAGTTATTGCATTTCAACTGACGGTTTCCCTAATGTGACCTCGCAGTGTACAATGTGATGTCCTAAAGGCAAATTAAGGACATTTAAAAAAAATGTTCTTCTTTTACTTATGAGTGTGCGGTTTATGAGCAGATGGGCAAAGCATATTCTTGTGAGGGGCATTTTATACCTCATCTCAATAATTAAACAAAAAAGATTCGGCAATTAATTTTTAAAGAAACATACAAATTTTCTCGCATTACGACATCACACTGTACTCTGCGAGGTAACTTTAGAAATATTAGAAGGTATTAGAAATGTAATAGCTCTGATTAATGGAAAAAGATGAATTTTGCTCAAATTTGTTCCTTTGATAGCCTTCTATATCATATATGATGGAAACGGAAAATTCACGTGAATATTCCTCTTCAGCAATCTGTTATTTCATCTTAAATTAATATTTTGATTACTGGATATGTTAATATATGTATAGGCCTACAGTCCCAAAACTGCATGCACCCAAATCAACCTTCAGACCTTAGTACTTTATTATTAGTAAGCTTGTATTAAATGAATAGACAAAAACAAATAGCTTTTATAGCCTAGTGTAGCTTACCGGTAGCAAGACGGTTAATTCCCTTATATGCATTGCGCAACGTTTTCACAGAACGTTCTGGAAATTTGAAAAACTAGAACATTAATGATGTTTTGGGGTGGTTACAAGCCTGTTTTTATTGGTGGGTAGTTAATTCGAGTAGGAAAGAAATATATGTTTGATGTTTATTTTATTTTTGGAAAGTGCAAGCGGAGCTATAATATCAAAAAAGCATAATATTAGTCAGTTCCCAGCCTCCCGTTAATTGTTGGTTTGGTTTGACGTCATCCTCTTCGCACAGGACTCCGCCCGCTTTCAGAATTTCGCAGTTTTCGCGGAACAGTTCACTGGAAAAACAATTTTCTATCACGTAGGGTGTCACCTGACGATGTTGTAGCAGTAAAGTTTCTAAAGTAGATGGGAGTTCACTTATTTTTCTTTCCATTTGATAACAAATTTTCCATATTTTTAGACTTCCAATTTTGCGTAATTGTCGTTTGGATTTATGTACTAAAATATTGGCTTAATTTATGGGTCAAATTCATGCCGAGCTCCTGACAAGCTTCCTTCAAAAGAAGGTAAAATTGATCAATAATTCATTAGACGACACAATAAGCTTTCTGCCAGTACTAGATTTGTATGGGCCCGGTGGCGATTAGCGGCTGAGTATTTTGAAGTTGAAAATGGCCACCATTACAGACAAAACTCTTGCAGAAACATTTTCAAACTTTTTTGTTAATAAAATTGAAACTATTCGGCAATCCTTTGATATGAATACTACTGATTCTATTTGTACATCTACTATTCCTGCTCCAAATGTTAGAGAAAATATTTCTGTATTTCAACCTGCGTGTGAGGATGAAATACGCAATATCATAATGAAATCACCATCAAAATCATGTGAACTTGACCCTGTACCTACTTCCTTAATTAAAAATGTATTGATATTTTTGTACCATATTTCACTGTCATTGTAAATAAATCTCTAGAAGATGGGTGTTTTCCTGACAGCCTAAAGGTTGCACACGTTCGTCCCCTCCTGAAAAAGGTTGGCCTTGATCAGGAGGTTTTGAAAAAATTACAGACCTGTTGCAAATTTAAAATTCTTAGGTAAAACAATTGAGCGTGTTGTATCCTCTAGACTTTCAAATCATGTGCATATCAATATGTTATCAGATCCATTTCAATCTGCTTACAAAGCACACCATGGTATTGAAACGGCATTACTTAGAGTTAACAATGATATTTTATCCGCAATGGATGATGGTAAAATAACTGCTTTGATTTTGTTAGACTTAAGTGCCGCTTTCGATACTGTCGATCATAGTATTTTGCTTTCACGTCTAAGGGACTACATTGGAGTTAATGATATTGCATTAAAATGGTGCCATTCTTACTTATTTCATAGGCCTCAGTACGTGTGTATAGGATGATGTATCTGTACCTGTTTTTCTGGATTTTTCTGTACCACAAGAATCTGTTCTAGAACCACAATGGTTTACAATATATACATATCCTATCCGTGACATTGTAATGAAATATAATCTTGCTTATCACGTCTACGCTGACGATACACAAATTTATCTTTCCTTCAAAGCTTTGCAGCAACATAGTGTTTTAACCATCCAATGCTTAGAAAATTGTATTAGAGATATTCGTATTTGGATGAAACAAAACTTTTTAAAACTAGATGATGACAAAACAATGTATATATTAATTGGATCTCGACAAAAACTTGCAAAATTAACAATGCCAGATATTGTCATTGGTGATTCTAACATCAAATCTTGCTCTCAACCACGTAACCTAAGTGTCATCTTTGATTCAACCATGAGTATAAACTCTCATATTTCACGGGTTACCCGCACTGCTGCTTTTCATCTTCGAAACATTGGTAAAATAAGGAAATATCTTAACTCTACTGCTACTATTCAAATCATACATTCCTTTGTAACTTCACGTCTAGATATGGGAAATTCTCTACTGTATGATCTTCCTCAAAACAAATTCACCGTCTTCAACTGATTCAAAACTCTGCTGCACGCCTTGTAACGCTCTCAAAGAAATCTTGTCACATTACTCCAATCCTAAAAAGAAGACTTGCATTGGCTCCCTGTGTCATATAGGATAATATATAAAATACTGCTTATTGTTTACAAATCGTTGATTGGGTGTGCTCCAAATTATATCTCTGACCTTTTAAAATCATATATTCCTACTCGTGCTCTTCGATCCAGTGACAAATTACTTTTATGTGAACAAAAATCTAACCACTCATGGGGTGATAGGTCTTTTAGTATAGCTGCACCACGGTTGTGGAATCAATTACCCCTTCATGTCAGATCATCCAATTCTCTTGCAATTTTTAAAACAAATCTAAAGACACATCTCATGTCCAAAGCTTTTATTTAATATTGTTTTTGTGTATACATATGTGGGTGTATGTGCGTGTGTAGGCTCCTATGTATGTTTTTGTTATTTTTTTTTAATTGTTATTCCTTTATGTTTTTCACATTGTACGGCGCCTTGAGCACCTTCTGGGTGGATACGTGCGCATTATAAATCTTATTTATTATTATATTATTATTATCAACAATAGATTTTACGTGGATTTTTTTTTGTTAAATCGCGATCAAGATATGTTAGTGTAGTCAGGTGGTACCTAGGATAAGATTCATTTTGCATCCGTCTTATTTCCTCTGACCTAGCCTAGGGCGCAGCTGTCAATGTGTCATTTGATTTATTTTAATCTGTGCAACGTTGCATCCAAATGATAGTTAATCATAAGCATAATTGAAATGTAGTGTTGTATAGTGAAAGACTAGTGATTTAAAAAAAAAAAAAATCAATAATAATTATCATTGTTTAGGTTGAAGTGTGAGAAAGGTCCATCTGTTGTAAAAATGAGAATAGTGTGTCCATAGTTACAAAACAACCATTCTTTGTTAATTATTTACATGATAAAATTAACAATCAGGTTATTTTCAATGTCAACCTAAGTTAGTGTGTTGCGGTGTTGGTATGCAGTATTTTTAAAAATTATCTTGAAATACCACATTAGACAATGAGGAAATACTTCAAGACCAAGATATCTAGACTGCAGATTACCTACTAGTTCAGGCCTTAGCTTGAGGAATTAAATAAGCAATCTGAGTGGTTGTGAAAACTTTTCCTTTTTATGTGTATGTGTATTCATTTTTCCAATTCAGTATTTCATTGATCTCTAATTTCTGTTGAAAAAATTATAGTGGCACTATACTTATATACATGTGTACCTCGCATGGGATTGTTTTTAATAAAAAAGTAAGTTGTTGTGAACATTTTTGTTTATTATCTGTAATAGTTGAAGAACAGTACTGCATCTGTGTATTATGTTTATATTTCCAGGGTATATATACAGTATTGTCAGTATCAGAAGTAAATAAAATGTTGAAGAAAATGTGTCTTCCTCCTCGGAATAGCATTGCCAATTTGTATTGTTGCAAGTTAATAACATCGTGCAAGCATGGATATATAAAGCACCAGTGAAAGTGCACATGTGGTCCTTTTGTAGTATATCATGCCATACAACTGTAGCTAATATTCTACATAGGCCTATTCATACAATGCATATATGATTATTATCCGTTGTTATGTTTTAGGCTATTTTATGAAGTACGTGATTTTCTTTTCAGTGTTCCAGTTAAGAGGTCATTCTCACACTACGAGTCGGTGTTTTTCTGACCCAGGTCCATAAATTAATCAAAGTAAAACTAGAACATCAATGATGTAGTAGCTCAACATATATATTGGGTGGTTACAAGCTTGTTTTTATTGGTGGGTAGTTAATTCCAGTAGGAAAGAAATACATGTTTGATGTTTATTATTTTTGTTGGGAAGTGCAAGCGGGAGCTTGAATATCGTTGCAATCAGTGGCGCCGTCATGGGGGCACATGCCTCCCCCTACCCCCATCTGAAACTTGGAAAATGCGAAGTTTCCCGGGGCTTCGCCCCCGGACCCCCCCCCCCTAACCAACTGTTTGCTATATGGACTTCGAGGTGGTATAGAGAACATGCATGTATTAAGAACCTGGCGCTATAGGGCATTCATTCATGGATGATATTATGACTCGAGTATTGCCCTTGGACCCCACAAGGGGCTATAAGGCGGACATCTTGACCCCATGCCGAAAGGTTTGTGTCCCAATATCGAGCCCTTATTTTTTACCTATTTTAAATGGGGGAAGGGCGGGAATCTTTATCAGTGTAAAATTATATGCTAGTATATTAGATCGTTTGTAATCATCCTAATTTAGTTCAAAGAGCCGTGTATTGCACACATTCAGTCTTTTTGTGGCATCTAAAACTTGGAAAATGTGAGGTTTCTTGGGGGCGAGGACCCCCACCGGGGCTTTTCCCTTGGAACCCACAAGAGTCCCTAAGGCGGGCCCATTGACCCCATTCCGGAAAGGTCTGTGCCCCCCCCCCCAATATCAAACCCCTGGCGCCGCCATTGGTTGTGATGCTAGAACATCAATGATGTAGTAGCTCAATATATGTTTTGGGGGTGGGTATAAGACTGGTTCCGACATCGCTGCAGAGACCAAAATTCCCACGGGTCCCCAGGCATGCTAGGACTCAGGTTGCCTTACTGCGTATTGGGGCTTAAATATCGTTTAAAAGTGTGAAAACTGTTTTTCAAGTAAGTCTAAAACACTTAAGCCTTCAAAACTTAAGACTCAACTGCAATATTTAGGAAATTTTATTAGCAATGTTTGCTTTTAAGTGAAATTGAAATCATAAACAGACAAACTAACAGCAAAAGTTACTGCTGAATAAAATCAAGATGGATTTTACATCTTTACAACAAGACATGATTTTAAACTATGATATATTTTACTCATACTGCTAACTGGCTAATATACTAGCCGTTCTAAGCAAATGATTAATTATCGCAATTAATGAAGCACAGTTAATCAAAAATAGCATCCCACAAAAAACACTTCCGGTGGCAATCATTATAACAAAATATAACTAAAAAGATTTCAAAGGATAATTTCAGGGTAAAGCAAGTATATCTTATACGAAAGAGTGCTTTAAAAGAAACAAAATAGTAACAAAAGCATTCAAAAAATTTACTCTGTTACGGAGATAGCTAAGTTTAAAATTTGTGTAGAAACGACTGATATCAGACTAGTGATGTAATAGCCCCAGATTTCTCAAATTCTTTGTATATTCTACTATATGTTAATCTACCATTTTGTGGCTTAAAAACCATGGGATATGTCAAACAGTAGTAAAACTGAATCTATAGGAAGGGTATTAATAATATAACGTTTACAGAAACTTCGAGGAAAGATAATTTAAATAGTGAAAAACATAAATAGAAATACATTAACAATTGTTAAGAATGTGAGGATGCATACGCCAACTTAGACTTACTACATTTCTACTCAGATAAGACAGAGCTTTCAACTTGAATATCTCCTTAACGGAATAAGATTTTTGAAAGCTTTCTTCACCGTTTTGTTTCCTTTGAAGTCCTCTTTCATATAAGATGGACATGTTTTAACAACTAAACTAATCCTCTAAAAGAATTCTTTCGTAGTCCTCTGTCAAAAATGCACCACTTACTTGACCCCTGAACAAATACACATCAAGAATAAATTCGCCGTTTTATGCATCAACTATACGCAAACCAATGTCAACTTTCTGCGCAAACAAATAACTTAGGATAGGCAAGTTATTGTGGATAATATCAATGCAGGCCAGCTCATGCGTGTAATATGGCAGTGGACTCAATGTGGATTTTGGTGTTTACACTTTGATGATTTTATAGTCTTAGTTGCAATATATGCATAATAGGATAGTCTATTCAGGGTAGGCCCTATTTGATAGTTTTTAACCCCAAGTTTACAGCTCAAACAAGATATCAACTACAAGTGTTATACTCCAATTTGGCTATACCGTGAGACAGATTTTAAACGGTACATTAAGCCCGATTAGCGCATGTGTCAAACTATAGTTTAAGGCTCGAACCACTAAACTGTTGAAAGCAGAGTTTTCTTTTCATCGGTGGTATTTTCTGAGCCAATGTTATTATGTATGCTAAATTCATTCGGACTGCGCCGAGCAAAATCCGAGTATATGAAACATTTTTAGCAAATTTTGTAACGAAAATTCGTTCAAACTACACAACAGTATGCACTGTTATTACATCAACATATCGATCTATTTAGGGCAAACATAGCAACACGACAAAATATCCAAAAGACAATTAGGATATGATAAACGCTGCAAAAATCCGAACGTATACAGGCAAGAACCTGGCTCTTTAGTTAGATATCGCATAAGCTTACATAAATCCCTTAAAGGGATGTTGAGCTAAAAATGAATACTTTTTGTTATATTTGAATTCGTTTAATATTAATTGGCATTTATTAAATTGCTATTATAAAGTATATTACCAAGATAATCTCAATTTACATTAAAATTTTGTCAAAGGAGACAAGAGTTTAATCCATAATTCACTCATGAAAATTCACACAAGGCCTACAAAGCAACAATGTGTTTTAGAAGTTGGAAGAAAGTACATGCAATCAGGGATTTGTTATTTGGGATAACAAATCCCTGGTGAAATGGTATTTTACCAGTATAAGCAAATATAAATATATTTACCCCTATGAATTATAGCAAAAGAATAGTGAAAATACTATTGCATAAGCTGAATTGTAGAAAATCAGTATTGACAGTTTGACACCACATTACATACACCAGTAGTAAGGGGCGACTATACAGGTAGTGACCCCTGATCGATTGCCTGCTATACAGTGAGTGGCGCCTTCACCGATGGCTGACACAGACACATCATTGCTCCTCAATTTGCACTTATTTTGCTGTATTTTTTATAGTTTTGTGCTGTTTTTCTTACACCATCCAAAAGTAATATATGCCAGGACACCACTGAATTGATTAATATGTCACAATTTTCTTTGAAATTCGCTACTTTTTAGTTAAAACATTGCTGACACTTTTTTCATGGACTTGTACAGGACCTATCCTAGTATCCTATGCATAGGAACTTTCTTGCTGCTTGCTGTTTGACGTTAGTTTCTTTTGTTATCTTAAGCCCATTATTATTTGAAGTATCAATTATAAAAGAGTTGCTACTAGTGAACTTATCTGGATACAATAGAAGCTGCTACTTAAAAATACTTAAAGTGCCTTTAGATAATGGAGTGTTTTCAAATTGTTTTGGTGTTTCTGTTGTGTTTTCCTGTACAGCAAACTTTACATGTCTACCATGTTCCTTTATGGAAATCGTGTTTATTAATTCGTCAAAAATGTGATGCCTTTTCTCTAAAAACTGAATGTTATAACAACTTTTGTACATATTTTCAGCACCGTTTACTTCGTGCCGGTGATATTGATACAAACCCTGGACCTCAAAATCACATTGTTAACTATATTGACACTCACGCTTACACAAATCTGTGTTATTCAAGAATTCAGCTTCTTGAACTTAATAATCGTAAATTCAAACTTTCTCCTGTAGTATGGTCAGCCATTGATGATCTTGGTTTAAAAAGGAGGCCTAGGGGACGAAGAGCAGGAAAGAAGAAACATAAACATTTCGGAATTAGTCGTCAAGTAAAATTTTGTATGCTTAATGCCCAATCAGTCCGCAATAATACAACTGAACTAATTGACCTTTGCTTTAATAAGAATTTTGATGCTTATTGCTATATGTGAAACATGGTTACGCTCTGAAGACTCTGTCGTTATTGGGGATATTACTCCAAATGGTTACAATTTTTATCATCTTCCACGGCTCAACAGGAAAGGAGGTGGTGTTGCCTTCCTTTGAAAATCTTGATTTTCTGTCAGAATCCCTAATAAACTGATAAAAGAAAGTTTACCTCATTTGAATTGCTTGAAGTTTAACTGTCATCTCCTTCAACATCTGTTTCATTGATTTTGGTGTATAGACCTCCAAAGCAGGGATTACCATTCTCTCAATTTATATGTGAATTTAGTAAACTTATTGACTCATACATTTTAGTGCCTCATAAGCTCACCATAACTGGTGATTTCAATATACACGTTGACAACCTCAATGATCCTGATGCCATTCGATTTTTGGAATGGTCATCTTCCAGTCTTTAACAACAAATTACATCCCCGACTCATAAACAGGGACATACTTTGGACTTGCTTATCACGCGTTCTTCTGATGATCCTATTGTTTCAAATATTTGTGTAGAAGACGGTCTGTCTGATCATTTGATTATAGCATGTGCACTTGCTCTTCAAAGACCTCAACCACCAAAGAAAACAATAATTACAAGAAATCTAAATGATATTAATGTTGGTTCCCTCTGTGATGACATCAGCAACTCAGAAGTATTTTGTAACTATTCAACTGCTTCCCTTTCACGAAACCTTTATAATTATGATTCAAGTCTTTCTTCTCTTCTGGATTTGCATGCTCCTCCCAAAACCCGCACAATAAGCGTAAGACCTCGTGTACCATGGTATAGCCAGGAAATTACTGAGGCGAAATACCTGCGTCGCAAATTAAACCGGAAGTGGCGTAGATCTAGACTTGAGATTGATCATCAACTTTACCGTATTCAACGCAACCTCGTAAATGGACTTATTTGCAAATCTAAGCTGACCCACTTTTCTACTCTTATTACCGACTGTGGTTCAGATCAAAAACAACTTTTTCGTGTGACAGATAAACATTTTCACCGAAAACATTCTTCACCAATTCCACAGTGTGACTCGGATGGTAATCTTGCAAACAAATTCTGTACTTTTTTTCAGTGATAAAATCAAAGTAATTCGTGATGAATTTGAATCTTATGTACGTATTATGCCATATATTGCATATTTTGACAATTGTGACTCAAAGCTTACTTCCTTTGAACCAACCACATTCGTTGAGGCTGAGAAATTGATCAAGCAATTTCCAAACAAAAGCTGTAATCTTGATCCAATACCAACCAAACTGGTAAAAGACTGCACTGTCTCACTTGTTCCATTAATAGCTCATATTATCAATCAGTCACTCACTTCAGGAATTTTTCCGGAATCTTTAAAGTCGGCGCTTGTTCGTTTTCTATTAAAGAAATCAAGTTTGGATCCGGATGTTTTGAAGAACTATCGACCCGTGTCTAATCTTCCATTTCTGTCGAAACTCCTTGAACACATAAGCTTGTGTAGAATTTGACCTTTTCTTCAGCACAACAATCTTCTTGGTAATCATCAATCGGCTTATCGACCAAATCACAGTATTGAGACTGCATTACTTAAAGTCCAAAATGACATTCTTGCAGCAATGGATAAAGGTAGACTTGTTGCCCTTGTCCTTCTTGATTTATCTGCTGCCTTCGACACTGTGGATCATTGCCTGTTAATCAATCATCTTCAAAATATTGGTTTTAATGGAAATATATTACAATGTTTCATGTCCTATCTAACTAACAGATCACAATGTGTACAAATTAATGATAAAACTTCTTCACCATCTAAGCTTGTAAATAGTGTGCCGCAGAGAAGTGTACTCGGTCCGATTTTGTTTTCCATTCATACTAGTTCTATTGGTAAAATTATAAGTATATATGATCTTCATTACCACTTGTATGCCGATGACACACAATTATATATTTCGTTTAATCCCAGTCAAGCTGAAGCAAATATTGCACTACATAAACTTGAATCATGTATCGTTAAAATACGCAAGTGGATGTCCTCCAACTTTTTAAAGTTAAATGATGATAAAACTGAATTTATTGTTCTTGATTCCAAATGTCAGCGTAACAAAATCAACCTCCCTTTTCTTCGAATTGGTAATGCTCAAGTATGTGTAGCCTCTAAAGTTCGTAAACTTGGTTCCATTTTTGATGCTGATATGTTAATGGTTGACCATATCTCTGAAATTTCTAAATCTTTATCATTTCATTTACGTAGCATAGGACTAATCAGAAAATATTTAACAATGCCTGCCACTGAACAACTAGTTCATGCTTTTGTCTCTTCCCGC
The DNA here is from genome assembly GCA_020152595.1 of Chiridota heheva. NCBI lineage: Eukaryota > Metazoa > Echinodermata > Holothuroidea > Apodida > Chiridotidae > Chiridota > Chiridota heheva. Next base: position 6,183,020 of record JAIGNY010002621.1, on the reverse strand, counting down.
CTTGATATGGGTAACTCTTTTTATATGGTCTCCCAGCCAATCAAATCAAACGTCTCTCCCGCTTACAAAATATTGCTGCCAGGATTGTTACCCTAAGTAAATCAAATGAACACATTACTTCCATTTTAAGGAATTTACACTGGCTACCAATTCATCATAGAATTGTTTTTAAAATACTTTTTTTTGTATATAAGCCTACGCATGCATTGTCTCCCATATATATTTCTGATCTTTTAATCCCATATAAATCTCCCCGCCAGTTCATGCGTTCTAATTTTAAACTTCAATTAGCTATTCCACGTACTTCTAGAACATGAGGTAAACGTTCATTTTCTTCGCCTGCCCTCATCTTATGAAACAGACTTCCAGACAACATCAATCTTAGTCCTTCCCTAAATTCTTTTAAATCATCATTAAAGACATTCCTAATGTGTTTGATTCTGTTCAATTTTAAGCTTATGTTTGTTCTTGTATGTATGTATTTTGCAGTATTCTTAACTATTATTTCTTTTTTGTTCACATTGTGTTGCATTAATTGTTGTGTCGCTGCGCCATGAGCGTCACTTTTGATGGATACTGGCGCATAACAAGTATTCATTGTTATTAATATTATTATATATAAGCTTGTGTAGGCTACTCATGAAATGGCGTTCGCACGAAATAGCCACAAAGTAACCCTTCGTAATCCCCCGTTAACTTGTTAGTTTCTTTCGAGAAACAAACAATATATATATTCAGATTACATGGGGAATCTTAATTGTATATCAAATTCAGAATAAAATGAATGAAATTTAGTGACGACAGAGCTTATTGAGGCAACTGAATACACGTACTCGGTGTATGCAAGGTTTTGATAAGTAGAAACCTGGTGTAAGTAGTAAGGGGCGACTATACAAGTAGTAACCAATCAGAAGCCAGCATTGGTATCACGTGGTAGCTCATTTGCATATACTTAATGCTGGCTTCTGATTGGTCACTACCTGTATAGTGACCCCTGAGATTTTCCAGGTCATCGGATTGCCATCGCCCATTTCAAAACAATACACCCTGATAATCTGTTGATTAGAAGCTTAGATTTGTCAAAGAGTTTAAACTGTAAAAGTGATGTAGATAAATCGCCATGTCACGATTACCGATAATATCGGGATAATATCGTCACAATTTACCAAGTCACATCATTCGAGAAGGCATTGTACTTGACAATTGAGAAACAGGAAACTTGTCATTTGAGACCTACGTTTTGAAAATAGGTAACATTAGAGCGGCAATATTTTTTTTAACGGTGTGATTTGAGAAGACGTTTTTTGAAAACGTGTACGATTTGAGAACGAAATTTCATTTTAAAATCCCATTGACTTTGCACAGGGAGCAAAATTTGAGCGACGATATTTTGAAAACGTGAATAATTCTAGAAGACTTTTTTTCTGAAACTTCTCATTTAAGAAACAATTTTTCTGGTACTCCTCATTTGAGAAACAATTTTTCTGAAACACTGTCATTTGAGGCAGTTTTTTGCTCAACTGTTCTTCATTTGAGAGGACAAAAAGTGGCGTCTACAGGGGAATAATAGGACAGAGCTGGACTTTAATGCGAAAAAAGGGATCTACGGGGGGCTTAAACGTGGGAATAATCGGACAAAACTACGTTTTTAATGGAAAAATGGCGTCAACGGGGGAATAACAGGACAGAACTGCACTTTAATACAAAAAAGGGGGTCTACGGGGAGCTTAAACGTGGGAATAATTGGACAAAATTACGTTTTTAACGGGAAAATGGCGTCAAGGGGGAATGACGGGACAGAACTGCACTTTAATGCGAAAAAGGGTGGTCTACGGGGCTTGAACGTGGAAATAATTAGACAAAATTACGTTTTTAACGGGAAAATGGCGTCAAAGGGGGAATGACGGGACAAAACTGCACTCTAATGCGAAAAAAGGGGGTCTACGGGGGCTTAATCGTGGGACTATTCGAAAAAAACTACGTTTTTAACGGGAAAAATGGCGTCAACTTAATTCGAGAATGGCGTCAACTTCATTGTGGGACTATTCGGACAGACCTGCATTTTAACGCGAAAAAAGGGGGTGGGACTTGATTCCAAACCTTACACCCTGAACTTCTTTCCTCAAACGTTACATTTGAGCATGCACTTTTTGAACTTTCGGGTCATTTGAAAACCATTTTTTAAATTCCAATGACTTTACACAGGGCGTCAAATTTGAGAAGGCATTTTTCGTTTTGACGTGTACTTTGATAAAGAGTTTTTGAAATTCCTTTACTTTTGAGCGATCTTTTTTCTCAACCATCAACTTTTGAGAGGATAATTTGAAGAAAAAAAGTGGTAAAAAACGAGGGAAATGGATTAAAAAGCGAGGGATTTCATTGCGTACACGCGATAATGACGTCATTACCTTGAGAATGGGGGGCACTAACAAAAGCATCTATGACGTTATGAAATGTAAATGTGTATTATCAGTCCGGTAACATGCCTATAAATGGGAACATAAATGTTCCAATTAATGGAAAACATTTTGCGACATGGAAGCCGCCATTTTGTGATATTTCCCATGATCCTTTGCTATTCTAACGTTAAAGCCTTATGCATTGTTACATTTTTCAAATTTGAAATACGTCTGGGAAAAATATCTTTACTAGGGGAAAATTAAAACCTGTGAAAATACCATCGTTACTGTCATGGCTTCAACTTTTCCACTCCCATTTGATATGTTCACCACGCCGTTTTCGAAATATCACATAAAATAGACAATAGAGCTAGGCTTTTTGGCGCAAAACGGCCATTTTGAAAATTCAAATGTTTTTCAACACAATGATTTTTAATATTTCAAGTACATTGATTAAAAACTATGACATTTTATCGCAACATCTGAACAATATGGCTGCATGACTTCAAAGTTCTCGTGTGTTATAAATGTTCCTATTAATAGGCATGCTTCCGGACTGATTATGTTGTATGTAAACATCGACCAGTCTAGGACTGTCCAGAGAGAGCCGTCATGACGACGGAACGTCGACGAACCTTGCGCCATGCCAAAGCACTACTTAAACCCGATTTCGCCTGAGTTATATTGCCCTATGTGAGGTTTACGAAAATACAGTCGCTACCTCTGTCTAACATCAGGCAACTCTAGCGTATCAAGGGTAAGCAAGGTGTGTTTTCTTCCTTGTGAATGTTAGCGTGTACATTCTATACAATCATCCTGGGATAATTTCAAGCAATTCATAAACCAATCTATCAATTCACATATTATTGCCAGCCATTAACTTAAAAGAAACACCCTGAAATACACATACCATATTCAAATCCCAAAGTAATTACAGTGGCAGATATATATGAGCAAGACACTAATGAATGACGCAACCCCGTACTTTCAGGCCTTAGGATCAGGCTCATAATTCCACAACCCATGCTGTTCTCCTAAACGACGATTGGCAACTCCTGTTTCTCTTCTTATAGTGAGTCATGGTAATCAAAACACGCAGTATGCACACAATGTAGTAATACATCACAGTAAGTATAACACGAAATGTCAACACGTTATAATTGATATAACTCAATATATAATAACACGTTGTGGTTGCTAGTGTAGCTAACGAATGCTATGAATGATAAAACAAAATCTTCAGCCCGCTTTTAAATGTTCAGTTTTGAATGATATTCAATAGTGTTGCCATATATAGTCATTACACCACTATTGATTGACCAATCTGATTGATTAAAAATGACATGATTCTGTTACGTATGTAATGGACCAATACCATTATTTGATATAAGTCTTTCATCTTTTATCCCATAATGCCATGGTTAGAGACATCAAGGACATTTAAACAAAGGATCTATATTGATCCAATATTGAATAAACAAACATGGATTATAAATGTGTTTTCTTATCATTTCGCCATGCATAATCATTGATCGGTCTATTCTTGACCGCCCAAATAGTCCTCATCTTAACAGATAATTTTACCCCAATATTATACATCATATAATCAAAGCACTAGTACTTTTACCATCCTATTATTAAACACGCATTATGTACAGAAATGATGTATCGATCGGTTCTCTTTGTCAAACACAAGGACATTCAAACAAAGGATCTATATTGATCCAATATTGAATAAACAAATATGGATTATGAATGGGTTTTTTTCTCATACTATTGATATCGATTTGCCACACAAACGGGTTTCATCTTAACAGATAGTTTTAGTCCCGTTATCATATATTCAAACTTGTATCCACCTAATATTAAACACGCCGTACGAAATGATGTATCAATCGGTTCTACAACATTTTAAGTCCCATTATTATACATCGTATAATCAAAAATCAAGGCTCACAAGCCCACGTAACAGCGGATAGCAAAAAATGCGCATGATGTACACAAAATGGATCGACTGTATATTCTACATTAAAAAAAGATATAATTTAGTCAAATTGCGCTCGGTTTATTCTACATTTTAAATCCTTCTTTTAATGACTGAATCTCACCTGCGAGACTCAAAAAGAGTAATTCCACAATTTGGTGTGAAGTCATTGTAGAACGGTATGTAAAATCTTCAGTAGTTTGTTATTGTCAGTGCGAAAATTCATAAACTTCAAGTGTCAATGTTTACTTGAATCTGTGAACTCTGCTTCTGCTGACTCATGTTAAATCCTCACTGGCTAAACAGGTCTTCAATCATACACATCAATTTCCACCAGCACAAGTAGGTATAAATGTGGAAAAGGAGATGGTGTTAGGGTGGGGAGTACATGATACAAATAGAAGGGGAAGGAAAATGGCTTTGGAGTAGAGCGGAGAAATGGTGCTTCCTGTGATAAATTCATACTACAAGCAGGATAAATTATAAGGTACTTAATTTAAAACCAAAATAAGACTTTTCAGTTGCAGCCTCACCATGGCATAAGACAAAAGCACTAACCATTAAAAAACATTGCTATTTAAAAAAAACCAGATAAATAACGCTTCAAATAAAATGTTAACCTCAATATTGTGGATTTGGAATATGCATTTTTTCCTTGGTAAGTATGTTTTCAGCCAGCAAAGTTGGCAAAATAATTCCAACCTATTGACCACAGATTTTAGGAAACCGGTATTTAAAAGTTTGAGGTTGGCCTTGGGATTTTCCCTAATATCAATTTCTACCTAAACAGCTACAACCAGTTTTCAATGTCCCATCCTGAAAAAGTTACATTAATTATGAGTGAAAATCATTTAATCATCCTGCTAATGAATGAATGGTTAAAATCTCCTAATATAAAACCTTATTGTATTATGCACTTATTAATCAAACTCATAGACACAGAAAAGGAGAAAAGACAACATAATAAAAAAGATATTACCTTATATTCTTTCCTTTTTATATACTTAAATTCCACTTCAAACTTAAAATCACATCATATTTTAAAAATTGAATTGAACAAATTATGATTCACACACATGAAGGTTTAGTCCTGCCAGGTCATTGATTCATCACTACCTACTGACTTTCTTCTAGAAGCGATATTAATGGTTTATGGACATCTGTTTTCTGTTTCAGTCTTCTGCATACACCAAATACTTAAAAGTTTCAAAATTGTACATCTTATTTTGGAATTACAGCTGAGCAAAAATCTTATTTTTCAAATACACCATGTTGGTAAAAAGCTCAAATTTTTAAGATAAATCTTGAAATTTCATTCTAAAATTTCAGTTGTAAACATAATGAAATTGGTTTTTCAATAGTGGCACAATCTTTATTGAGGAATAAACAAGAGACACACAAACAAAAATCGTACAGCAAGGAAAATCGAATTAAATCTTTTTCATTAATTTCTTACATACTTTTGGGAGCAACTGACTGACTTAAAAGTTAAATATTTATATGACATTTTCTTCATCACTTAGGGTGTCACCAAGAGTATATACATTTGACTTCTTCTTCCTCATCCGACTCTAGAAATTCGACAACTCCCGTCTTTGTACAATTTGTATTCTGGCAAGCAACACAAGTGCACCCAGGCCCACATTTGATTCCTTCCTTAACACACTTACAGATTTTACCCATGCACTTTCTTTTTTACAACCGCAGCCTCTTGTTAGGTGGAGTACTTTTTTTTTTTTCTATGGTAGATATGTTCTCCTCTGAATCCCATCTAACTCACATTATTCCCATCAGAGATATTCCATCCATAAAGAGAGATGTCAGGATAAGTAAATATTTCCTTTTGACACTTACCCCAAACATTAATCACCCAACAAGATCTCAACCAGTGTAACCTTAATGCTTCATCAGATGGGAGCAATTCGTGCTCTAAGGTGCCTTTCCAGCTTGCATGGTGGATTTTCTTTTAAAACGTTGATGGCTCACAGCAGGATCATCAGTTTTTGATTATTATACAATGCAAGCGGTGTTTCATATCTACTCAGACAAACTCGGTTAGCAGCAAAGTAGACACATCCAACCAATCGGGAAAATGAATACATACTAAAGTGTGCTACATCATCATCTGTCATGAACAACTGTCCAGGAAAATCTGTGCCACGTATGAAATTTGCTTTTTGGAAAAAAGACTTTGAAAAATGTGACTTTGCTCTTCTTCACAAAGAAGGAAAATAAAATCACACCCATATGCAATGTACAGGACCTGTATGCATTTATAAAACAAAGAAGTAGCCAGATTAAGATGTATAAAAGAACAATCATGATTCAAAGCAAGCTGAAGATAATACATGTGAATGTACCTGTCATTTCCTGCACCCAGTTGGTATTGTAGGTATACATCTTTATCATGAAAATCAAGAGGCAGTCCTACGACCCCCACATCTCGGTCAAGAGAATACAAATGAATAATGATGGAACATGAAGTATCAGCAACACGCAGCCAGTTTGTGTATCTGTCTTTTCATGGTTGCTTTTAAGATGATACAAACTTAAACCTTGAACCTTGTTTATCAACAACATATTACAATGGCATTTCAAATCCACCAGAGGTAAAAAATCTTTGATCTAACTTTTGAGATGATGATGAATGATTAAAATGATGATGAATGATTAAAATGATGATGAATGATTAAAATGATGATGAATGATTAAAATGATGATGAATGATTAAAATGATGATGAATGATTAAAATGATGATGAATGATTAAAATGATGATGAATGATTAAAATGATGATGAATGATTAAAATGATGATGAATGATTAAAATGATGATGAATGATTAAAATGATGATGAATGATTAAAATGATGATGAATGATTAAAATGATGATGAATGATTGAAATGATGATGAATGATTAAAATGATGATGAATGATTAAAATGATGATGAATGATTAAAATGATGATGAATGATTAAAATGATGATGAATGATTAAAATGATGATGAATGATTAAAATGATGATGAATGATTAAAATGATGATGAATGATTAAAATGATGATGAATGATTAAAATGATGATGAATGATTAAAATGATGATGAATGATTAAAATGATGATGAATGATTAAAATGATGATGAATGATTAAAATGATGATGAATGATTAAAATGATGATGAATGATTAAAATGATGATGAATGATTAAAATGATGATGAATGATTAAAATGATGATGAATGATTAAAATGATGATGAATGATTAAAATGATGATGAATGATTAAAATGATGATGAATGATTGAAATGATGATGAATGATTAAAATGATGATGAATGATTAAAATGATGATGAATGATTAAAATGATGATGAATGATTAAAATGATGATGAATGATTAAAATGATGATGAATGATTAAAATGATGATGAATGATTAAAATGATGATGAATGATTAAAATGATGATGAATGATTAAAATGATGATGAATGATTAAAATGATGATGAATGATTAAAATGATGATGAATGATTAAAATGATGATGAATGATTAAAATGATGATGAATGATTAAAATGATGATGAATAATCATTCATCATCATTTTAATCATTCATCATCATTTTAATCATTCATCATCATTTT
>JAIGNY010002621.1:6087500-6170000 GCA_020152595.1 Chiridota heheva | reverse complement strand
ATAACAGATCATGTCCACTAAAAACTGAGAAATAGACAAAATGAAATAAAATTTCCCATCTGATCAGGGCGTGATTATTTCTAAAAGAAGTGTGAAAGCCACGAGAAGTGAAAACGTGAATGATGTTGGCAAAATTACTACAACGTCGTTTTATTAACTGAAAAAGACAAAGTGCACGCACTGGTGAACCCGTCAAGCGGATCACACCTTCTCTGTTGCATGCTTTATGCCAGATTGGGAGGTGAAAATGGGAAATTATCAATATAAAATTGACAAAAGTGTTAAAAAGTATTGGATATTTTGGTTAAATTTCCCGAGAATTAGTCAAAATTTTCGAAAACTGGCTAAAATTTTCCGAAAATGAACAGATGAAGGGAATTTTCGGGAAATTAAGGAAATTTTCTTAAAATGAAGAAAAGCTCTCGGAAATGGAAGAAAATTGAAAGTGATTTCCCAACTAGCAGCAACTTTTGACAGAAATTTGTTCATTTACCAGAGCTATTTTTCCACTTGTCACCGGGGAAATTTGGTTTTCTCACCGCCACCCCCTCCCTCTTAAAAGGTGACCCTTCCTACGCCCCCAGGTGGGTTGGTGTACCAAATATAAGCTATCACACTTGAAAGTTGGTGGGAGGGTGTGGGGCGAGGTGAATTTATGTCCCAAATTAGTTGGGTCATTTACTATAAACGTCAATGGGCAGAGGTCAAATAATTGATTAAAAATACCAAATTTTGTGTCGCATGTACAAAGACAACTGTACAAGCTATTAAATTGAAATTTAGTAGGAAGGTGTAGGGTGAGGAGAACTTATGTCCCCGCATATGTTGGGTCATGTACCTTAACCGTCAAATAATTGATTAAAGATATCAAATTTTGTGTCACATGTAAACCGACATGCTATCAAGTTAAAACTTGGTGGGAGGGTTGGGGTGGTGTGAACTTTGAACGTATGTCCCACACATGTTGAGTCATGTACCTTAAAGGTAAAAGTTTGTGTTGTGCTTCCTGGAAGAACCGTACGTGATATTGGGTTGGTACTTTGGAATGATGGAAGGTGGTGTAGGGTTACGTCCCACACGAAATGGTACATGTCATTTAAAGTTCAAAGGTCAAATAGTTAATTTAAAATGGTAAGTTTTGGTCGGTTGAATGTTATGGAAAAACCATAAGTGCAATTGGGTTGTTACTTGGTGGGTTGATATGGATGATGTAAAGTTGTTGTCCTTGGAAAAGGATGTGACATATCGCTTAAAGGTCAAATAATAAAGGTGAATGTGCTGAATTTTGTTAGAAAAACTTAAGTGCTATTTTATTGATCCTTGATGGGTTGGTGTCCAGTTTGTTACTTATTGTGTTGGTGGAGGGTGATGGAAGGTTATGTCCCACACATAATGGGATATGTCTTTTAAAGGTCAGAGGTCAATTAATTAAATTGAAAATGGAACATTTTTTGTTGCGCTTCCTGGGATAATCATAAGTGATATTGGGTTGGTATATGGTGGGTTGGTGGAAGGTGATGCAAGGTTACGTACTGCACAAAATGGGACAGGTCACTTAAAGGTCAGAGGTCAAATAATTAATCTAAAATGGTAAATTTTGGTTGGTCGCCTATTATACAAATACCGCACGCAAGTGCACTTGGGTTGTTCTTGCCTTCTAACTATATCACAGTTTATCGCTTCATATGAATGATCAACCTCACCTAGGTTTTAGAGCCGGAATTGGAACCAAAGAAGGAAATCTTAACTTAAGATTAATCGAAGATGAATACCTCTAACTTAAAAAACACATATTTATCAACTATATAGATTATGAGAAAGCGTGTGATAGAGTCAACCATGAAATGCTGATACAATCATTGCAAAAGCTACCTATTTACAGTAATGACATACATTTCATACATAATTTCTACTGGAACCAAATTGCAAGTACCAAATTAGATAATCAAGAGTCAAGTAGTTTCGACATTAAAATGGGTGTACGTCAAGGATGCATCCTTCAACCAAAACTGTTCAATTTGTTTACAGAAGAGATTTTTAAGAAAGCAAATGAAAAAGCAGGACGACACCGCCCTTCTTCCAGTGGTGTAGCCAGCGTTACAAAAAAGTGAGGGGTCCGAGGTCCTAAACCCTCCTTCCAAGACGAAGTGTTAAAATTTAGCCCATTTCTGAGTCAATTATTTTTAAAGCAATTTTTTTATAAAAAGCAAAAACTTCCCAATTTTGGAAAATTCCCTCTAAAAAGTGTGTGTGTGTGTGTGCGTGCGGGTGAGGGTGAGGGGGTACCATGTGGCTACGCCACTGCTTGTTTTTGAGTCAGAAGCAAAAGCTTTTTAACATAGTAGATGAAGAAAGTAACTTGAAGAAAAGAGGCCTGAAGATGAATGTCAAAAATTTAAAAACAATGGTGGCCAGTAGAGCAGTGGTGAAAACGAAGGATAATATCGTGGTAGAGGGAATGTGCTTAGAACAGGTTAAGACGTTCAAGTACTTAGGCCAATCGATCACAGAGGGTGGAACAACCGACACAGAGGTAACAAAAAGATTCATAAACATGAAAGACATTTTAACATCTAGATCAGTAAATAGCAACTAGAAAGCGGCTCACTAGATATGTTTTGTAAACTGTCCTATTTTCTAGTGAAACCTGGACTTTAAATCAACATAGGCCTATTGTGAGAAAGATTGATGGTTTTGAAATGTGGGTTCATAGGAAGATGCTTAAAATCCCACACACAACACATATGAGTAACAAAGATGCTTAAACCTCTATAACCTTGTAGAAACTAAGAAGAGAAGCCTGAAGATAAATGTAAAAAAGACAAAAACAATGGCGGTCAGTAGAGCAGTGGTGAAACCGAAGCTTAACATCGTGGTAGAGGGAATGTGCTTAGAACAGGCTAAGACGTTTAAGTACTTAGGTCAATCAATCACAGAGGATAGAACAACCGACATTGAAATAGCCAGGCACAGATTCATAAACATGAAATACATAAAAAAAAAAGCAACTAAAAAGCGGCTCACTAGATGCTATGTTTGGTAAAAAAAATTATATTTTAGTGAAACCTGGAGTAGTAATTAAAACATTTCGAACACTTTTTTTTTTTTTAACACCCCTATTAGTAAATGGGGGCTCTGGTCCACGTTTTTGAATCCCCTAAACTAAGCTGGGTGGACCACCCCATTTTACATACTACTGGGGTTCTAAACCTCTTTCGTGAACACCCTTAAATGAGCTGGGATTTCTGTACCACTTCTGTATGTGTGTGTTTTATTCTAATGCTTTCTTTTTTTTACAAACCTTTATTAGCTTATATTATCGTGATTATACATTCTCTGCCTAATTGCGGTTTGGCTTCGTGGTTAAGATGAAATGAATGTTTTTGTTAATTTGTTTGTTTTATATAATGCTGTTGTGTGGGTGTGGTATGTTTGAGTAAACACTTGAGAGGAATATGTATATATAAAACGTTTAAGTTGAATTGTATTTTTTTTTCCTGGAGGGTGGGGGGGAGGAGGGTAAAAAAATAAATCCGGTAACAAATGGAAAAATTGCAGTGGTAAATAAAGTTCCTATTAAAAGTTGCTGCTAATCCCCGTGCTAATCGGGAAGTCCCCATCAATAATTCTGGAATATTATGGACATTTTTTTTATTTTTTTTATTTTTGATAAATTTCCTTTATTTTTGGAAAATATCATTTTCAGGAATTTCGAGAAATTTTCGCTAGTTTTGGGGAAATTTTGACCAGTTTTCGGACAATTTTGGCAAATTTTCCGTTAAAGTTTGGCCAATTTTTGAGACATTACATTACAGACGTTACAAGTTTGAACAAGCTTTAGCCAATGTTTGGGAAAGTTTTACCAACTTTTGGGAAAGTTTTGCCAATTTTCGGGAATTTTAAACCAAAGTAAAGTATCATTTTTCCACACTCTTCAACTTTTTGTTAACAATTTTACTTTCCACCAGGAAGAAAGCATGCAACCGGGAATGTGAAATCCACTCAGAAGGAACTGTTCCCCCCCTCCTTTTTCTTCCCGCTTCGTACGCCTCTGAATAACAGATACGTCTTAAAAGGGTAAACAGAGCATACGGCAACATGTATACCTGTATACAGGTGCAGTGTGTATATTAGTGCGCTGTGTTAGCAAGTGGGTCTGTTTACCTCACTGAGGCGTGGACCTTTTCACAGGAGGTGGGGGAATATGCGGATATCAGAGGAATTGGTGTGTTGGTGGAGATATTGTGGTGGGAGAATGCATTGGATTGTGTTTGGATTCTAATGTAGCTTAATTTGAAGAGGTCGAAAAGCTCGGTTTGAATGTTGGGTGATTTTGGTAAGACATGGACGTACTGTGATCCTATGTTTTCTTTTTAATATTAGTCACTTATTGAGGAAATGTCAAGTTTGGACAAATAGATGTTTGGGAACTGCAAGGATAGCGCCGTGTCAGATACTCATAGGACGCGGTGATGTAGACTTAAAATTTATATCAAGCAAGTCGCACGGGCTGATCTTAAGCTAATCCCATAGCGTTACGCCGTGCCGAAGTGAGGTAGGGCAACTAAGTCCAATTAATGATGCAATCTTTTGACTTTTGGAGCTTAAGAGTTTAGCCTCTGACCCCCCCCCCCTCCCTCCTCTCTCCACGTCGAGGTAGAAAAAGGGGCACATTTCAACCATTTTCGTAGCCAAAGGGGCGTCCCTCACATCCGCACAGCGAGTGTTTCGGGCTACCTTTAGCCGTGCGGATGTGGGGTTGGCCAATTCATTCAAAGTATGAAGATTTTTTCATAGACAGGTAGCTTGGGTCCCTCTCCCGCCCTGCCGTGAGTGCTGGGGAAAAATCCCCCTCTTTCCCCGTCAAAAGTGGCGCCCAAAATTTCTCAATATTTTTGCCAAATTTGATTGTAAAAAAATTCCTACGCATCTGCCCCCACCCCTCTCCCACACGCACCTTGGAAATATATTGTGTATAGCTAAACCACTGTGGTAAAACAAGAGTCTGGGCTAGAATTCAAAGCCATCAGGCATATCATTATGATTAATCGGAAATTTTGCTCTACTTGCCCCCACCACTGGAAAAGCTTTTGGTTTCTGGTTATAGCTTTGTGTCAAATCTACGTTTCTCATGATCTATAAAATTGCTTTAAAATGTATAAAATCTGTGGTGAAGCCGTGGTAGGGGACAGGGGGCGAACTCACTGGAAGCTCAATAAGTTTCTCTTGATTTTGACAGCAGATAAATCTGTAAATGGTAATTGTCAAAACAAGCATCGAATTCACCTGGTAGGTGCTAAGGGGGCACAGCCCTTCAAGCTTGGCGTTTTTTGGAATCATATTTTCATTAAAATCGTGTCAATTCCACACTTAAGATCTAATTTACTACAATATGTGTCTTTAGTTGGGATGCAGGGATGATTTTCATGTTCTTGATGTACATAAGCGCATGGGCAGATGGGGGACGTGTGAATTGTGGGAGGGATATTTTTAAACGTTATGGCTCGCATGGCCAACCTTAAACACCGAGTACTAGTCAAGCTGCATGGCACGGACAGACGGAACGAATTATCTGCCAATTGAAAACTAGATCAAAGTGTGGACAGAAAGTAAGGCGTATTTGTCAAAGCTCTCTTTTTCATATAAATTTTACAAATTTTGTTAGTAAACATTTTGGCAAATGTTTGAAATATTCTTTGATCTGTTTTGCCTTTAAGTGACACAATTTTACAATATGTGAATCTAATCTATAAATTTCTCTGGAGTATTGCATTGTCATGATTCTTGCATTAAATTCCCGTAATGCACGGCTTTAAGAATTTGGTTTAGTCCATTTCTAAAACAGGTGAATATCTTAACAAAACGAAAAAAATGTTTATAAACTTTTCTCGTTTTTCATTTTAAACAATCTAACATTATTTTGGCATCGTGTTTATATCCGAAATTAATGCACACTTCAAAGGATTTTGGCCCGAGTAGAATGACTTGACTATACACAAATAATCACTCCGCCTCAACATTAATTTTAGAATAACTAATGGACATAATCTTTGATGTTGGAGAAGCTCTCCACTTGGGTCAACTGGTCAGATATCTTTGCTGAATACTGATTTTCGAGTCTCTCAAAAATTGCGATCTCAGTTTTTGTCCCTTATAGCTTAAATGTCAAAACAAACAAATATTGTATGGTAACATAAATCACAATAAAGATGTTGTCTGATTTACTGACATATCTTTTATTGCCAAGCAAAAAAAAATCGATTAATAGGCCGATGAATGGTAATTTTTGTAAAAACAGATAATGACGGTCCTTTTCATGAAAATGTTTAATTATTTCTTTCATTGTAAGAGACCAGATGCCACAATAATGAGAAGGGATGACATAACCATATCCACCAACAATATCCATCATCTAACATTTTGTTTAAGGAACTGGAATATTGGCCAGTATATGTCCATACCTCTCATTTTCATCGAAACTCGTCAGTATATAAGAACTGTCCATACATTTAATTATTTATGAAATTATGAAACCCGATGCCATAAATACGTGAAATATTGACATCATGTAAATGAAATAGGGGAAAAGGAAAAAAGTGCACATGTAAAACATAATCTGCTTATCTGGGAATGTAGATAAAATCCCCATTGGACTGGTTTTTCTCAGGGGTTATGATGTAAATTCCTCTCCTTGGGATCTAGGGTATTTCAGAGCTTCTATGTACAGATGTAAGTATTAATGTTAGTCAATCAGCTTATCACTACCTTCACTAGTCATCTGCAGGCCTGTCAGGTATAATTCAATAAACAATAATCATGATGAAGTAACAGATCTATATACATCAAAGAGGCTGTAGTTAGAGGATCTTACAGTTCGAGCAGGAGAGTAGTATGCAGGTGATAATCCAAATTAAGCTTCGAAAATAAGAAGAAAAACATAAATATTGTCTTGGATCTGCAGTTATGGCATATAGGCAGTGGTTCCAAGCACAAATTTAGCTTCCTTAGGTTGCATGACCCATCACATGTGAAAAGTGTGAAGTCTTATGCAGAATGATGCGACAAATAACATATATTTTTTTACAATCACAAATGTTGCACATTATAAAGATAATGAGGTACAAAATCAAAAGCACTTTGCAGGGTGCCCTCAATTTTTGTCATTTGTTTCTTTTAATTTATACCAACCACATTGAACTGAAATTTTACAAGGTGGTAAACTGTGTCAGCTGATACAAATTCAGATACAAACAATGCATGAGCAGAAGAATAAACAGCATCCTCTATTTAGGGCGCCATCCATTTTTCATTTTCTGTAATTTCTGAAGCTTTATCAACCAAACTGAATTAATTGGCTGGGTAGTACAATGTATGAATGTATTTAAATAGGCAATATACACTTCCCGACGGTCAAAGCCAAAACTGAAAATACAGAAACCAACTTCAATTAATATACCTAGTCATTTCATTTTGGTAGAGGCAGGGTAAAGTGACCCAAATCTGAATAACATATCCGATATATTTCATTTAACACCTTTGACTGACAATTCATAATTAACAATTTTCCAGCTACATCCAGTGGAAGAAGGTACATCCAGTGTTGATGAGAAGCTCCACTTGTGAATACCTGAAACGTAGTAAAGATTGAAAATAAGAGAATGCAAGTTGATTTTTTTGGTTATTTTCCCAAAATATATTAACTAGAGTCATATAACACATTCATTGATATCAAGAGCCAAAATAACAGGTCCAAGGTTAAAGCTCACTGATTATTTAATAATGTAACAATTTGCTTTATTTTTCAAACTCCCAATTAAAATATTCAAAAACTCATATATTTTGCTAAGTTAATTTCTAACTCACAAACCTATTTTTCAGCCATCACCCCCACCTGGTATGCGAATTTAATCCCCTTAATTTTGAATTAATTTACCGTGGAACACCGATGCCTCTTAGGCATCTTTGTTTGGGGCATGACAAATTAAGATCTATTTGCAAGACAAAACTGTTTGTATCTGGCTATGTTGACAGTCTGTATTTATTTTGTCCCTAAAACCTGCAAGTTAAAACTCTACTGAGCTATCCTATCACCATCCACCATCAAAGTCTTCCCAAGATGTGGAGCACTTGACAAAGCTTCTTTTCTGTGTTTGTTTGCACTTTATTGGTTTTTCCCTTCTGAAATAAGATCCACATCTTAAAAGGAAGGATCGCCTTATCTTCTTTTAAGGATGTTGACATGAATTATCTTGCTGATCTTATACGTTCTGGCTCAAATATTTGGTTACAATAGGAAAAAACAGATCATGTGAGCTGTAAATGAATTAAGCTACACTTTAAACATTTCAACAATTATAAACACAACAAAGTACAGTGTACTTGTATATAAAACCAAGATAAGACACTGAAAGTATCACATCAAATATTCTATTGTTCTACTCCTGTGAAAAATAAGTCATAATTAAAATAAAATGAATTGTTATGAAATGACATTGGTATTCTTCAATATCAAATGATTTATTTTATCATGTTCGTTTTCCCCAGCAATTTATAACCCACTTAAAATTTCACATTCTAGGCTTACCTCCTGTTATGTTGCTATGTTTGCTTATGGAAAGGTATAATGCCACAATTATTGAAAAATCCTGCTCTTAATTGAAATTAAACAAACAGAAAGAATCAAGTCAAACTATACTTCTTTTTCGAGGGCTTTTCCTTGGGCAGGACTTGAACCCACATCTCTTACCCAAAGGCAAGTGTTTTACCATTGAACCACCAAGTGTGAGAGTCAAGCCCCAAGAAAGTTGGTACTCTCCTTCAACAGCTAAACAACGTTCTTCAATGACAAGTTTTTAGTTCATTAACAGTATTGAAGAAGATGTAGGGTGAAATTGAATACATTAGGTACAGAAACTCTGCATATGATATAAAATTAAATGAACAATATTTTCTCACGACTTGTAAAAACCACCATGTTTATTTTACTGTTGCCCTTTTGAATTGATCTTGGTGCTCAGTTTCAACAACCAGGCAAGTTAACAAGAAAAGAAAGCTATTTTTACCGTATCATTTAGCAAGTTTTTTTCTTTATTCAACATTATGGTGAGACATTGACAACTATAGGTACATTATTTGGATTTTTTTCTTCATAATTTTATTTGAAACTACTTAAAATGTTTTGCAGCTTTCAACCCCAGAATGAAGAAATTCAGGGCCATGCACTGCCTGGTAATGATAAAGGGATAGGCTGTTCGCAAAAAAATACTTCATAATTACCTCGACCAACGACTTGAACAGGGGAAGGGCAGAAATTGAGGGGTGGGATGTTTTAGGATGAGATCTGTCAAGACTGAAGTTGTTAAGACATCAATTTAAACTTTCCAATTTAAAAACAATCAAATTTCTGGACTCAAAGAAACTTGCATCAAGTCTTTGGAATTGAACTTAATAAAACAATTGGTTTCTGCCATGAATGGAAAATGAAGGAATGTGAATCCTGGCTGGAAAGCAATGACTGCTTTACTTGAATAAACCTGAAATCAGTGGTATGGCCTGAAAGGAATCTAGTCAGAAGATAATCTTCAAGTGTTCAGAATGCAAATGAGCATACAGATCAAAACTTGGGATAAATTTTGGTGGGCCTAGGATTTCTGAGGTAGATTATATTATATAGCTAGGTATAGGAATCAAATTAAAATGGGAATTCTTTTAAATGCAATAACAATATATAAATAAAAATATAGATATCTACATGAATTTTTCACCAATTTGCATACTTATATATCAAAATTCATGGAAATATTCTTTTGAACAGACTGCAAAATGTTTACAAAACACAGAAGTAGACTTTTCCATGCATAATTTTTCTACCTAAGCTGATTGAAAGCTAAGTAAAGGAATCATTATCTTATAATCATTTTGATTGTAAAGTTAGGCTATTAACAAAATTTGGTTTGAAAATCAGTGTTTTGAAAGATAAATTTCAATTTTTTTAGATTGTGGCATACAAATCAAAAATATATAGCAAACGGCCCTGAATATTAATGGCACAGTAGATCTTCACACTATGCAACCATATCCCATTGAACTGAATTCCATAATATATAAATAACCTTACCATGGCATACTGCAATTGTTTGTTCATTTAAGTCACCATTTTCAAATACTGAAATAACAAACTGCAAACTGAGTAATTTAAAAACTTTTGATTTGGAATTATGATGGCCGAGAATATAATTCATCTTAGATATTCTCTCCAACTTATTGCCTTCTTCCTTTAAAATGTACATCTTTGTAATTCTTATATTTATAGTTACAAAACAAGGACAATGCATAATTTACATACGGAACCGGACAATGCATAATTTACATATGAAACCTACAATTGAAAACAGTCAACAATATCAGCCCCTATAGTTTATGTGCTTTATACAGTATGGTTGTGCTTATTTCATGTTTTGTTTGTAAACGGGACTGCTTCTTCTAGAATAAGGATAAGTTTGAGGATTTGCATTAGGTCTTGGAAGATACGGTCAAAATAAGACACAATCTTGGCAATGACGAGATGTATTATGCCCCTCATTATACTGAAGGTACATGCCATGACTTGAATATATTGGTAACAAAGACTGCATACAGCTTCTATTGACATCCAATTTGATGAATTATGACACCCCATGTCTTATACAACCCCCACAGTATGTCCTATATGACGTCCTACCACATACACGTCTCAGCCAATGACCCAATATTACAGTTACAGTTTCCACAACAAACAGGGGCCTTATGCATTAGGATACTGATAGTCGTATCCAATACAAAAATGCACTGTATCCTACATTCATACTTGTGTATCATATCAGCGAGAGCATTGCTCATTTGTTATCAGAAGATGGAAGATATTTACCATGCCAAATTCTCATTCACTCAATATGACAATCGAAATGTATCCTCCCATAAATAAATCCAGAAGTGAAATCTGTGATGATATTGGTAACTCATGAAGGTCCATACATTCGGTTCAACAACTGTGTGATCATACTGTAGATCGTAGATTCCTCGTGCGCAATAGGCTGATAGGGGAAATAATGAAAACTGAAAGTGACGTTACCAGCAGACGTTACCATTCACTCTGAATGTATCTATGGGACAATACATTTCCTTTAACGTAAAGAATGAAATACTGTTTTTATTTTAATTCTGTAATAAGCATGCAAATTCAATTGTCAGTCAGTCTTGCACATGACAGTAAGTAAAGACTCACCTTGTCCATGGGTGTAGGAGTGAGTCCAACGATTATCAATTGCATTACCAGCTGTAACTTTATAATACCTCGCAAATAACATACCTTGAAGTGGAGGTCAAAGAACACAGTCACCAGTCAAAACAGGTTATTGAAGGCCTTTAGTACTGTTTTCCCTTGATGTCGGAGTAAGCTATGGGGGAAAAACAAGATTTAAACCTAGTATCATTTTCAGAACTTATCACACCTTGACCCAGAGCTTTCAGGGACGTAGGCTAGTCTGAGCCTGGGGGGTGCGATTTTCAGTAAAGTGGAACTCAATTTCGGTGAGCAAGCGCACGCATAATGTGGACGATGGAAGGTCTTGAAAAAAAGTAGTAGAAGTTGTCGTACGAATAATTTGTGCAGAACTCCGGCTGCTGTGGGAGGGAGGGAGGCGGGGGGGGGGGGAGGGGGGGGGGCTGGTTTTTGTTGTGAATATTTTCAAAGAATGGAATCCGATATGACTTATTCTATATCAAAGTTCGCTCTTAACTTAAAAGTTTTAGCTTTTATCTTTATAACATTTATACTATAGACTATGTACGGTGTGTGATTCTTTCTCAATAAATATACATAAATGTCTACTTGCATTGTTTGTCTTTTTGTTAACATATTTGATTGGTAAACTTTTTGGTGCAAAGGCTTAATCCACGTTACTAACAATAATGTGCAGGTCCTGAGATTCCTATTTTTAACCTGACTGGCCATTAACCAAGTGTCACATGATGTTGTTAAGTGTTGAGTTTACCAGAAGGAGTGTTATGTAGGAAGTGGTTTGAGAAGAATTCAAGTCTTATCTATCAAAGTGTACCAACATTTCCGGCAAATAAGATTTAAAACAGTTTTGCGTACAAGATACAGGAGACAAGGACATCATGAAACTGAAAAAACAAGTTTGCTCTACAAAAATTGCAGATTACCAATAACATAACATAACTCGAGCAAGAACTAATTTTCTAAATATGATCAATAGCCATGTCCAGACTTAGCTTTATTCTTGGTAAAGAGTTCCCATTTCAATTAGACCAAATTATGCTATTTTGTCACTACAGTATATGTATTTAAACCTTTTAAATCACTGATATTGTGATACTTATTAGTTCATAGAAGAAACAAATAGTTGTTCACATAGAGAAATACTGATGCAGTAAAACAAAGCAGGTGTTATGTTCTGAATCATTTACAATATGAAGGACATACAACAGGCTATAATATTTCAACTATGTAAAAACTTGAAGGTTTTTTGAATAATTCTTGCAATTGTTTCATAGAAAACACAATTCACAACTCTTTGTGGTAGATGATCATGCACAATGATTATCCATCGCGGGTCAATCCTTCACTACAAAAGATCTTGATATACGTAGGGATTGTATCACATGATTTGTAACACTGCAACAACTTACGTCACCAGCACCGCCAACTTTGTTGTTACAGTAACCTATTATACTACCACCATCATCATTATAGATTTTTCCACTCTTCTTGAGTATGGGCCCTGCCTAAATTCAGTAATTTAGTCATATTTCTTTTGGGTACAAATAACAAAAATTAACAAGAGAAATAATACAAATTACTGCAGTGAAACACTTTATTTATGGCAGAGATAGCCTGCAACTTTTTGCTCACAAAATAATAATTATCATAGATGCAATCTTTTACTTTTGCAATATTCAAAGAGAAATTGCAATCAAAAATAACTTGAAAAGAAATTTGATTGTATTAAAATTCAGCTCTCGACTCTTGCAATTGCCCATGTAAAGGGTATATGCTGTCTGACTGTATGACCTGATCTGTGGAAGTCCAGGAAGGCAACAAGCCTCCAAGACTAACTTACCTCAACCTTGGTGGTAAGAACTTAATAGGCTTATGCAGCGGCTTTGCGTCTCTTCTATCGCTAAGTGTACATCACATGCAAAAAACATTTGTTGAAACTTGGTAATACTTGATACCCTTTCATTTTGATTTTCTTCCATCAGTCCATGCACTTGTATAACATATGTATCAAGAACAATATGATCTGCACAAATATGAAAGACTAAAACAGACCAGGAACAACAGCATCGAAAAGACTGAGGGTAAATGTTCTTAGCCATGGTCCTGGCTACCATTAATTTTCATTATAAACATCAAAATCACCAACACACTTCAAACTTTTATCATCAAAATTGGCTGAATAATTCAGCAATACTCGCAGCTGTTTTGGACAGAGAAACTGACTCCTGATTAACGATCAAAGCAACAGTCACTCCACGTGGTATATGACAATCTTTGAGGTCAGAAATGATTTTATTTGGGGTTGATTTATGTGAATCTGCATCAAATGGAATGATTAAAAGAGCGCTGCTTGCACCAACTGCACCACCTGCGTGGAAAACACACATTTGGACAAGGCGATGATGACCATATTTTTGAGGAATCGTTACAATTCTCCAGCCAAGACCAAAATTTCCTTTCCCATGTATGGCTTTTGGAGTCGGAGTCCACATCTTTTCAATACTATCTTGCTGCAAAATTCCAGGTAAATGAGATGTCTCTGAAAAGAAAAAAAAAAAGAATATTTATCATTTCAAATATCAGCAGTTTATAACTTGACTGCACATCTCGAAAATTGAAGCAAATTTCATGAAAATGAAGGAAATTTTACAAAAACTAAAGATTTTTCAAAAATGAATGAAAACCTCTCAAAAATTAAAGAAATTTTTAAAAATTAAAGAAAACCTAACAAAAATGAAGGAAATTTCACAAAATGAAGAAAATTAAATAAAGATGAGGGAAATTTCCCCCAAATGAAAAAAAAAAAAATTTAACAAAAATTAAGAAAATTCAATAAAGATGAAGGAAATTTCCCAAAAATTGAAGAAAATTTCTCAAAAATTAAAGATTTCCGGAAGAAAATGTGCCATGGACTCTTGACTCTTCAAATCAATTCGTTAGACCTTCATTTATTTTATTAGGTGTAGCCAAAATTTCCCTTATAAAATTATTAGGGCGGGGGTTGGGGGTGGGGTGGGGGCTTGGCCCTGGCTTGCCGGGTTCACCAGTGTGTGCACTTTGTCTTTTTCATTTAGTAAAACGACGTTGTATTGTAGTAATTTTGCCAACATCATCCACGTTTTCAGCTCTCGTGGCTTTCACACTTCTTTTAGAAATAATCACGCCCTGATCAAATAGGATTTTTTTTTCTTTTTTTTCTTCTAATTATCAGTTTTTAGTGGACAAGATCTGTTATTCATATATTTTGTAACAGTAATTGTTAAAACAAATTGCAGGTCATTCATCTTATGATTTGCGCGTGTCCCTTCCGCCCCCTACTATGACCCCAAATCAAGAGTGAAGAATATAAGCATGGAAGGAATGGAAATTGTGTCAGGAATGTCAATACATGCTTATTTTATCACATCACAAGTCTCAAATGTGTTGGGTCAAAGTCTTCTTGGACGATTACCAAAGTAAATTCCTAAATGATATATATGGCTATTGATTGTATAATCATAGCTATCCCAAGAACTGATGATTGGATTCTGATCAAATTTGGTGTGTGGTTTTGTTACTGCTTTAGAAAATGATTTAAATTTGGAATGTACTGGAGTAGGAGAAGGGTGAAAAGGGAGGGGTGGGATGTTTTAGGGTGAGTTATTTTTGTCATCATTATATCTTAAGAAGCAGTCACTGGATTTTGATTAAATCTCATGTGTGGTTTTGATCCTGCTGAAGGAATAAGTGATTAAAATTTGAGCGATATTGGAAAAAGAATGCAAATGCGGGTGGGGACATTTTGTCTGTCATCAAGATATCTAAAGAACTTATGATTGGAATTAAATCACATTTGGTGTGTGGTTTTGTTTCTGCTTTAGAAAGAAGTGACTAAAATTTGGGATGTATTGAAATAGAGGAAGGGCAAAAATGGAGGGGTGGGGATATTTTAGAGCAAGATTTATCAATACTCTTCCAATCAACTCAAGCCATGAAAGAACAGCCATACAATTAATTTTCTGGAGTCAAAGAAAATCAAGTGAAGTGGTCTATGGTATCAATGAAATCTAAACAATTGGTTCCTGCCATGAATGATAATGATGGAATGTGAATCTACCCTGTATAGAGCTCAAACAATGCATGCTTAGTCTGAATTACACCGAAAACAATGATCACAAGTGATGATCCTCTGTAATTGATCCTCTCAAATTGTACAAGGACGGGAGTTGTCGAATTTCTAGAGTCGGATGAGGAAGAAGAAGTCAAATGTATATACTCTTGGTGATACCTCAAGTGATGAAGAAAATGTCTTATGAATTTTTAAGTTTTAAGTCAAGCAATTGCCCCCAAAAGTATGTAATAAATTATTGAAAAGGATTTAAATCGATTTTCCTTGCTGTACGATTTTTGTTTGTGTGTCTCTTGTTTATTCCTCAATAAAGATTGTGCCAGTATTGAAAGACCATTCTCATTATGTTCACAACTGAAATTTTAGAAAGAAATTTCAAAAAAAAATTAGAAAAAAAATTCAAGAAATCTTTTTTTTTTTTTTTTAAATTTACCTTAAAAATTTAAGCTTTTTACCAACATTGTGTATTTAAAAAATAAGATTTTTGCTCAGCTGTAATTAAAAAATAAGATACACAATTTTGAAACTTTTAAGTATTTTGTGTATGCAGGAGACTGAATCAGAAAACATATGTCCATAACCCGTTACCATTGCTTCTAGAAGAAAGTCAGTAGGTAGTGATGAATCAATGACCTGGCAGGACTAAACCTTCATGTGTGTGAATCATAATATGTTTGATTTAGATTTTTTAATATGATGTGATTTTAAGTTTGAAGTGGAATTTGAGTATATAAAAAGGAAAGAATATAAGATAATAATATTTTTATTATGTTGTCTTTTTTCCTTTTTTGTGTCCATACATTTAATCAATAAGTGCATAATATGATAAGGTTTTATATTAAGAAATTTTAGCCATTCATTCATTAGCAAGATGATTAAATGATTTTCTCTCATAATTAATGTAACTATTTCAGGATGGGACATTGAAAAGTGGTTTAAGCTGTTTAGGTAGAAATTGATATTGGGGAAAATCCCAAGGCCAAGCTCAAACTTTTACCGGTATCCTAAAATATGTGGTCAATAGGTGGGAATTATTTTGCCAACTTTGCTAGCTGAAAACATACTTACCAAGGGAAAAAATGCATATTCCAAATCCAAAATATTGAGCTTAACATTTCATTTAGAGCCCTAAATATCTGTTTTTTAAATAGCAATACTTTTTAATGGTTAGTGCTTTTGTCTTATGCCATGGTGGGGCTGCAATTGTAAAGTCTTATTTTGGTTTTAAATTAAGTACCCTATAATTTATCCTGCTCGCAGTATAAATTTATCACAGGAAGCACCATTTCTCCGCTCTACTCCAAAGCCATTTTCCTTCCTCTTCTATTTGTATCATGTACTCCCCACCCTAACATCACCTCCTTTCCCACATTTATACCTACTTGTGCTGGTGGAAATTGATGTTTATGATTGAAGACCTGTTCAGCCAGTAAGGATAAAACATGAGTTAGCAGAAGCAGAGTTCACGGATTCAAGTAGACATTGACACTTGAAGTTTATGAAGTTTCGAACTGACAATAACAAACTACTGAAGAATTTACATACCGTACTACATTGACTTCACACCAAATTGTGGAATTACTTTTTTGAGTCTCACAGGTGAGATTTAGTCATTCCCCTAGTGGATGAGAAATGATTAATGTATTTCTGTCTGAAGCAAACTGAAGGACAAACTTTGTTCATGGCAGCAATTATCAATAAGGTGGCTCACTCAACTATTTCTCGGTGACATATAATCTCTAGGGAAGGGGGGCTCTAGGGCGCCCTTGTCATCCATATCAGACAAAAAGTGAAAGGGGCGGGGGCTTTAGGGGGCCCTTGCCATCCATATAAAATAAACGTGGTGGAAAGTACCCCCTTTAAATCCCGCGTACTCTTCGTGTAATTAATGTCAGGGAACTTTGTGATATGGTGTAATGGGTAGTTGACAATTTCATGTGACCATTTTTAAAACGGGAATCGAGTTGTAGATGAAATGTGCCCATAATTATCGGAGGAGTGATTTACATTCGTTCTGACTTAGCCTAGTACAGATTTTCTTCCAATCTGATGGAATGCTTACAGAAGGTCACCTACATGAAGCACGTACAATAAAACATACGTTTAAAAAGATTTAGACCCATTTATACCTACATTATTGAAAATATATTATTTACTTTCCAAAACTAGCTCTCCATTGGAGAGAGGACTAAATGGCCCTTTATTATAAGGCTGATAAAAACTTGATGACAACCCCGGACCTCCATTAATTCAGCATTCCCAATCTACTTTGCATACCCAGATGATCGCGGGGCCCGGGAAAATCCGGTCCCCCAAATCGGAAAATTCTGAAGAGCCAAAAAAATATATATATTACCTTATATTAATATAGAATAATATTTCCAGAACATCGGCATGGTAACCCCGGACCTCCATTGATTTATCGGCGTTCCTGGCCCCAGGGCCGCCGACAGGATTGCTGGTCCGGGGTCCCCCATGACGGATAATTTGGAAAAGCAAAATAGGTCACCTATTTCTGTTCCAGTTTTTCCCTATAAATTGTCCGGCATGGGTTTTCGCCAATTTTGTCCTCTGTTTCAACCTACATTCCTTTTTTTTAATCTTAAGTGACCCATATCCCCCTCCCCGCTTTGCATATCAATGGTACTCCTGGCTCTAAATCAGCCGTAGCCATAATGTCAAAAGGAAACGGATTTCGGCCGTAAATAATACGCCTACTCTTATTATTACTCTTATACGCCTAACTTAAATAATGCATTTCTTTACAAATAATTACCCCTAACAATGGAGGTAATGTAACTTACTTGAAATAAAAAAAAAATATATAAAAATGAATCAAAAGATAATAATTGTTTGAAATCATCATCTGCCAGACTCACTGTTCAGTCTATCATCGCGTTTGCCAATTAGGGAGTCGCCATTATGACGTCATACAATGACAATATCAGGAGCCAATGGGAACGCGGGAAACCTCTGCGAAGTATTAGCCTTGTTTCTGAAGAGCGACTGTAAAGAATTGTCGTGTATTTGCCGTTTTTCTGACGCAGCCGACAAAATTAATGTAAGAAAGTGCGGAATTATTGTAAACAACATATTTTGTCCATCTTTTCTGTAATTTTCGTGATGTTGCAAGTATTTTCTCGTGTAAAACGGCTCTAAAAACGTAAGCCCATATTTTCCAATTTTTGTTCACTTTATTTCGTCTGTAAATTCACCCTTTTACTTTCTGTTATTAACCAAATTGGTATTATTTTCCAAGAAACCTATCTTTTATTAATAATTTGCAAGATAAATTGTATATGTAGATGTTATAGTCGTTAAGATATCGCAGGTTTAAAATGGTATGTTTTCTTACCATTAAATATGCACAGCGTGAAAAGCTATGCATACGTTCTCTGCAGGGCTCTGCGGGCATCCGACATAATCTTAAACCGGGTGTCCTTCGTATGACATCATAACCTAACCTTAACTTAACCTAAGCTAAACCCGGTTGAAGATTATGTCAAACGCGACCACTGACTGTTCTGTTATAAAATAGCAATAACGACGCAAGATTCGGTTTCTATTAAAGATGTTGCATGCTATTTGAGGAAACGGACTTTCCCCCGACTTTGATTTCGCAATACACAAAGTATGAGTACCAAATCATAACCATATAGCTTATACATATTTATCGTGTCACAGCTTTTTACATACAAAGAACAAGGTGTTTTCTTATGTACACGTTTCCATTTTGTATTTTATCAGGAATGGATGTTTCTTACATTGAACATTGCGCGATATTATCTATTGGAATATGGAAGAGACATTTTACAGACAATTTTCTTTGTTAGGTATATCTAAATTTGATAAGAATGATTCCAGTTTGAACCAAAAACTTGGTAAGGTCTTAGATTCTATAGTAGACATTTTTGAATCGTATGTTTTATCTTACATGAGCGAGCACAATTTGTCGATTAACTATCATCACATTGTTCGTGAACGTTTAAAAGCACGGTTTGTTTCAAAGATACAAGAAACAAGTCGCATCTATAAGAATGGCCTTGGCACTTTGATAACTCGTCAAAGCTTTTCCGATTTCTTGACTCAAGTGGCCTACATGTACATTTTTACGCTTAGACATGCCCACCTAGTGTACTTTTCTCTCAGTGAAGCGTATAATGAAAAAGCCTTTGAATTTTCCCAGTCAAATGGATATGGAGCAGAAAAACGAAGAAGCCTCTGTGCCATAGGAGGCGGACCTGGAAGTGAAATACTTGGTTTTGATTTATTCCTGCAAGCTCACGGTGTTGGTGATATTGATAAACCTGTTACTGTATTGGATAAGTGTGTCAACTGGAAACTCTCTTGCAATGCTTTGTATCAAAGCCTGCAAGGATGGCCTAAAAGGGTTGTGAAATATCATTACTTTGATTTTATGAATGACGATTTGCCTGTAAAGCTATCAGACATCATATCAAAAACGAATGTTATAACTTTCATCAAGACATTATCTACCGTCGCTGCTTGGATGAAAAATAAGGAACCCGTGTACGAATCCCATCAACTTCACCGTCACCTACCGAACTCGCGGGCGAGATCGGTCACAAGTTCTGCAAAGATCATTAGTTGGAATTCTGTTTACAGCATTCTCAAATACGTCACACCTGGTAGTATGGTACTCTACATCGACAATGAAACAGGCCCACAAAAGAAGATCCTGATGGATGCAGCAATTTACCTCGGCTTTGAAGTGATTTTCCACCGTGTTTATAAACCGGGCCTTGGAGGTCCGAGCTTACCGACACGCGGATTCTCAAGTAAGGCCCGAGCTTTCAGACAGTGGACTGACTTTTCGCCTTGCAGTAAAGCAGGATCAAACGAAGTAATCCTACTGGCAAAATACTAAAAGATGACAATCTTGTCTGGTCTTGTCTGCTTAGAATATTTAATTCACATTTTCATGACGAAGATTTCCAGCATTTGTACAGTTGCATGCATGAATACATGATCAATTATATGTATGCAAATTAAGTAAATAAAGATAAATAGGCCTACAATGCCATTAGATAAAACGCATATTGAGAAATCGGGTTAAGGTAAATTGATGTTGCGAAAACATGATGGGAATTTCATTTGCATGTTAATGGGAGAGGCCTACACCAGTGTTTGCAAGAGCTTTGTTGTGGAATGCACAGATATTAATGTTTGTAAAATCATCTAAGGATTTGCTATAAAACATTACCTTAAAGGAATACTCCGCGTAAAAATAGAAATATATTAACAATTGTAGACTTACATTAACAATTGTAGACTTACTACACCAGTCATTTCTACACATATTAGACAGAGCTTTAGACTTAAATATCTCCTTAGCGGAATAGTATTTTTGAACGCTTTCTTCACCATTTTGTTCCTTTGAGGTCTTTTTTCACATAAGATGGACATCTTTGAACCACTGAAGTGATCCTCTAAAAAATTTCTTTCGTAGTTTTCTGACAAAGATGGACCACTTACTTGACCCCTGAACAAATACACATCAAGAATAAACTCGCCATTTTATGCATCAAGTATAGGCAAACAAATAACTTCTCTTGAAGTAGGCAAGTTATTGTAGATAATATTACTGCAGGCCACCTCATGCGTGTAATGTGACTGTGAATTCGATGTGGATTTTGGCTAAATTACGGTATATGCATGGCAGGATAGCATATTCAGGGTAGGCCCTACTTAATAGTTTTTAACCCAAAGTTTATAGCTCAAACGAGCTATCAACTACAAGTCAGCAAGTGTTATACCTCAATTTGGATATACCGTGGGACAGATTTCAAACGATAGATTAAGCTCAATTAGCGCATGTGTCATTGAGAACAATACCTTAAACGAATACTCCAGGCAATTTTTATTTTCATATGTATAGGCTTCTATAGTAAAGAAACAAACTGGTATAAAAACCATATTGATATCGAGTTATTGCATTTCAACTGATGATTAAAAGTGCTGGACATTATATAAAGACGGCCACGGCCTTTGATAACCAATTATGAACACACTGTTTGCAGACCCACCAGGATAGAAACCCGGGACGTGCGGATGCGAGGACAAAGCACTGACCACTACACCACAGAGATCTGTAATGATCTGTATATGATCTGTATATAATGGAAACGGAAAATTCACGGGAATATTCCTCTTCAGCAATCAGTTATTTCATCCTAAATAAATATTTTGATCACTGGTTATGTTGATATATGTATAGGCCTACATTCTCAAAAAGGCATGCACCCAAATCAACCTTAGTACTTTATTATTAGTAAGCTTGTATTAAATGAATAGACAAAACAGATAGCTTATCTAGCCTTGTATAACTTACCGGTAACAAGACGGTTAATTCCCTTATTTGCATTGTGCAACTTTTCCACAGAACGTTCTGAAAGTAAAAAAAAAACCTGGAACATTGATGATGTAGCAGCTCAACATATTTTTTGGGTGATTACAAGCCTGTTTTTATTGGTGGTTAGTAGTTAATTCGAGTAGGAAAGAAATACATGTTTGATGTTTATTTTATTTTGGGGAAATGCAAGCGGGAGCTATATTATCAAAAAAGCATAATATCAGTCATTTCCAAGCCTCGCGTTAACAAAATTTGGTTTGGTTTTACGTCATCCTCTTCGCACAGGACTCCGCCCACTTTCAGTTTTCGCGGAACTGTTCGCTGGAAGAAACAATTTTCTATGACGTAGGGTGTCACCTGACAATGTTGTAGCAGTAAAGTGTCTGAGGTGGGGAGTTTGCTATTTTTTCTTTCCATTGGTACCAAATTTTCCATATTTTCGGACTTCCAGTTTTGCGTAATTATCGTTTGGATTTATGTACTAAAATATCGGCTTAATTTTTGGGCAAAATTCATGCCGAACTCCTGACCGGCTTTCTTTGAATAAAGGTAAAATTGATCGATAATTCATTAGACGACACAATAAGCTTTCTGCCAGTACTAAATTTTTGTTTGGGCCCGGTGGCGATTAGTGACATTATTTTGAAGTTGAAAATGGCCACCATTACAGTGATTAGCAATATATTTTACGTGGATTTTTATTGCGATCAAGAGTAAATTAGCATGGTAGCTAGGATAAGATTTATTTTCCATCCATCTCATCTACTCTGACCTTGCCCAGGGCGTAGCTGTCAATGTGTCATTTGATTTATTTTATTCTGTGCAGCGTTGCATCCAAATGATAGTTAATCATAAGCATATTTGATATATGGTGCTGTATAGTGAAAGATCAGTGTTTTTTTAAATATATTTTTACTATTGTTTAGGTTGAAAGGTGAGCAAAGCCTGTTGTGAAAATAAGAATAATGTGTCCATAGGTACAAATCAACCATTCTAGGTTCTTTATTTACAGGATAAAATTAACAATCAGGTTATTTTCAATGTCAACCTAAGTTAGTGTGTTGCCGTGTTAGTATGCAGTATTTTCAAAATTATCTTGAAATATCACATTAGACAATGAGGAAATACTTCAAGACCAAGATATCTAGAATGCAGATTACCCACTAGTTCAGGCCTTAGCTTTAGGAAGTAAATGAAAAATACGAGTGATGGTGAAAACTGTTCCTTTTTATGAGTATATGTTTTCATTTTTCCAATTGAGTGTTTCACTGATCTCTAATGTCTGCTGAAAAAAATATAGTGGCACTATACTTATATACATATGTACCTTGCATGGGATTGTTTTTAATAAAAAGTAAGTTGTTGTGAACATTTTTGTTTATTGTATGTAACAGTAGAAGAAGAGTACTGTATCTGTGTATTCTGTTTATATTTCAAGAGTATATTTATTGTCAGTATCAGAAGTAAATAAGATGTTGAAGAAAAAGTGTCTTCCTCCTCGAAATAGCATTGCCAATTTCCATTGTTGCAAGTTAATCTGTTAATGCCATCGTGCAAGCATGGATATATATATAACACCAGTGAAAGTGCACATGTGGTCCTTTTTATAGTATATCATGCTATGCCATATAGGTATAGCCAGTATTCTACATATAGGCCTATTCATACAATGCATACATGATTATTACCCGCTGTTATGTTTTAACAGGGAGCTGTTCAAAGTAATAGCTCCCTGGTTTCAAGCTATTTTGTAAAGTACGTGATTTTCTAAGGTAATTTTTATTTATCAGTGTTCCGGTTTAGAGGTCATTCTCACACTACGAATCGGTATTTTTCTGACCCAGGTCCATTAAAAAACAAAACAAATAGAACATCAATAATGTAGTAGCTCAACATATATTTTGGGGTGGTTACAAGCCTGTTTTTATTGGTAGGTAGTTAATTTGAGTAGGAAAGAAATTCATGTTTGTTGTATATTCTATTTCTGGGAAGTTCAAGCGAGAGCTTTATTATCGCTGTGATTAGTGGCGCCGTCATGGGGGCACTTCCACCCCCCTCCCTTACCCTTACGCCGAAATGTCAAAATACCTCAAACTTGGAAACTACGAGGTTTCCCGGGTGCTTTGCCCCCACCCCTCCGCTTCTTCCATACCGTTATGTTATACGGTATGTACGGAAGAATGATATTTCGAGATGGCATAGAGAACACGCATGTATTAAGAACCTCGCGCTTTAGGGCATTCATTCATGGATAATATTATGACTCGAGTATTGCCCCTGGACCCCACAAGGTGTCATACGGCGGGCCCCTTGGCCCCATGCCGAAAAGGTTTGTGTTCTAATATCGAACCCCTAGTTTTGACCTATTCTAAATGGGGAGGGGGAGAATTTGTATTATTGTAAAATTATATGCTAGTATATTATATTGTTTGTAATTATCCTAATTTAGTTCAAAGAGCTGTGTATTGCACACATTCAACCTATTTTGGGCATCTAAAACTTGAAAAATGTGAGATTTCTCGGGGCGAGGATCCCACCGGGTATTGCCCCTGGAATCCACAAGTGGCTCTAAGGCTGGCCCATTGACCCCATGCCGGAAAGGTCCCCCACCCCCCCCCCTT
The DNA here is from genome assembly GCA_020152595.1 of Chiridota heheva. Lineage (NCBI taxonomy): Eukaryota > Metazoa > Echinodermata > Holothuroidea > Apodida > Chiridotidae > Chiridota > Chiridota heheva. Next base: position 6,145,617 of record JAIGNY010002621.1, on the reverse strand, counting down.
CCTTCCTCCCTTAATATCAAACCACTGGCGGAGCCATTGGTTGTGATGCTAGAACATTAATGATGTAGTAGCTCAATATATGTTTTGGGGGTGGGTATAAGACTGGTTCCGACATCGCTGCTGAGGCCAAAATTCCCACGGGTCCCCAGGCATGCCAGGACCCAGGTTGTAACACTGCGTATTGGGGCTTTAATATCGTTTGAAAGAGTGAAAACTATTTTTCAAGTAAGCTTAAAAGACTTAAGCCTTAACTGCAATATTTAGGAAATATTTAGCAATGTTTGCTTTTGAGTGAAATTGAAATCATCATACAAACTAACAGCAAAATACTGCTGTATAAAATCAAGATGGATTTTGCATACTTACAACAAGACATGATTTAAACTATGATATATTTTACTCGTACTGCTAAGTGGCTAATATATTAGCCATTCTGAGCAAATAATTAATTATCGCAATTAATAAAGCAAAATTAATCAATAATAGCATCCCACAAATAACACTTCCAGTGGCAATCATTATAACAAAATATAACTAAAAAGATTTCAAAGGATAATTTCAGTGTCAAGAAAGTATATCTTATATGAAAGAGGACTTTAAAAGAAACAAAATAGTGACGAAGACATTCAAAAGTCTTTTTCTGTTACGGAGATAGCAGCTAAGTCTAAAATTTGGTAAAATTTGTGTAGAAACGACTGAAATCAGACTAGTTGTGATGTCATAGCCTCAGATTTATCAAATTCGTTGTATATTCTATCATATATTGGTCTGCCATTTTGTGGCTTACTAAACCATGGGATATGTCAAAAAGTTTTAAAACTGAATCTATAGGAAGGGTATTGATAATATACCACCTGATGAAAGTTCGAGGAAAGATGATTTAAATAGTGAAAAAAAAATAGAAATACATTAACAATTGTAGACTTACATTAACAATGGTAGACTTACTACACCAGTCATTTCTACACATATTAGACAGAGCTTTAAACTTAAATATCTCCTTAGCGGAATAATATTTTTGAACGCTTTCTTCACCATTTTGTTCCTTTGAGGTCTTTTTTCACATAAGATGGACATGTTTGAACCACTAAAGTGATCCTCTAAAAAATCTTTTTGTAGTTTTCTGACAAAGATGGACCACTTACTTGACCCCTGAACAAATACACATCAAGAATAAACTCGCCATTTTATGCATCAACTATAGTCAAACAAATAACTTCTCGTGAATGGGCAAGTTATTGTGGATAATATTACTGCAGGCCACCTCATGCGTGTAATGTGACAGTGAATTCGATGTGGATTTTGGCTAAATTACGGTATATGCATGGCAGGATAGCATATTCAGGGTAGGCCCTACTTGATAGTTTTTAACCCAAAGTTTATAGCTCAAACGAGCTATCAACTACAAGTGTTATACCTCAATTTGGATATACCGTGGGACAGATTTCAAACGGTAGATTAAGCTCAATTAGCGCATGTGTCAAACTATAGTTTCAGGTTTCAACCACTAAACTGTTGGAAGCAGAGTTTTATTTCCATTAGAGGTATTCGGTGGTATTTCCCGAGCCAATGTTTTTATGTATGCTAAATTCATTCGGAATGCGCCGAGCGAAATCCAAATATTTGAAACATTTTAAGCGCATTTTGGTATGCAAAATTCGTTAAAACTACACAACAATTTGCACTGTTTTTACATCAACACATCGATCTATTTAGGGAAAACACACATAGCAACAGAGCAAAATATCCAAAAGACAATTAGTATATGATAAAAGCTGCAAAACTCCTAACGTATTCAGGCGAGAACCTGGCTCTTAAGTTTGAGCCAAAACTGAATATTTTTTGTTATGTTTGAATCCGTTTAACATTAATTGCCATTTATTAAATTGCTATCAGGTTAGAAGGCAAGAATCCAATCCATAGTTCACTCATGAAAATTCACACAAGGCCTACAAAGCAACAATGTGTTTTTGAAGTTGGAAGAAATTATATGAAATCAGGGATTTGTTATTTGGGATAACAAATCCCTGGTGAAATGGTATTTTAGCAGTATAAGCAAATATACATGTATACATGTATTTAACCCTATGAATTATAGCAAACGAATAGTGAAAATACTACTACATAGGATGAATTTGAGAAAATCAGTGTTGACAGATTGACACCACATTACATACACCAGGGTTCTACTTATCAAAACCTTGCATACACCAAGTACGTGTATTAAGTTGCATCAATAAGTTCTGTCGTCACTAAATCTCATTCATGTTATTCTTAATTTGATATACAATTAAGATTCCCCATGTAATCTTAAAAATATATTGTTTGTTTTCTGAAAGAAACTATCAAGTTAACGGGAGATTACGAAGGGCTACTTTGTGGCTATTTCTTGCGAACGATATTTCATGAGCAGCCTACACAAGTTTATATATAGCAGGCAATCCCTGTTGTCCATAATCTCCATATACTGTACCAGTGTGTGTATATTTTTTATCTGCAGCCTGAGGAGTGCAAAATAGATTTGCGCAGGCCCAGAGATTATAGCTACCTGCAAGTATACGATATGTTTGGGGTCAATTTAATGAGTTTTTGCCATATATGATGGTTTTTAACATATTTTAAAGCAATTTACCCTTAACCTGATCACATTAATAAAACGAGGACTAACTATAATGCACTTGTTCTTTGTTCTTTTAATTTATGAAACTTCCTGTCACAAAATTTGCAACATTTAAAAAAAAAATATAGTGTCGTAGGGCAGTAGGGAGGTAATTAAAATCGGTGTGTGGGTTGTGGGGAGCCCCAGAACCCAGTAGCGTAACTAGCAGAGGGGGAAATGCCATTTAATCCCCTGACGGAAAAGTATGTTCTCAGAAGAGGCAACTGACTGTTTTGCAGGTTTTCTAAAAATTCAAGTGAAGGACATTTTTCGAAATTAAAAGGACATTTCCCGAAAATTGGAGGAAATTTCCCGAAAATGAAGGAAATATTCCAAAAGTTGAAGAACATTCTACAAAAATAAAAAAGTTCCAGAAAATTGAGGGAGATTTGCCACAAAAAGATTTCCTAATTTACCAGTGCAATACTTCCATTTCTAACCAGGAAATTTGTGGGGGTTTCCCTCTCCCTCCGCCTTCCTACGCCCAGATACCTAAATACATGCAGCTTCCTTACGAAATTTTTTGATTTAGATTTAGTGATACTGCAATGATAGGCCTACGCCACACTATCTGAACTTAGATATTTCATTCCCCAAAATGGCTTAAAATCAAATACAACGTATTTGTAGGATTACATCTACAAAAGATTTGCTTTGGGCTATCATTTCTAAATAGACAGAGAAAAAGCTATCTTGCAAATTCAGCAAAAATCGTTGGGTATACACTGGCTGACTGGTCTATATGGACGAATAGGAGTCCATAAGAATAAGCCCCCGGATATACGCTAGAGATTCCTTATTTTTGATGTCCCATAATTCAAGAGACAGAAGTGGCAAACATTCAATCCATGAAAAGAGGAACACTTTCAATTTAAATGTTAAAATCAACTAAGATCAGAAGATAGGTATTTGGGATACCAATTCTAAACAGGTAGAGGGGAAATTTCCCGTAATAATTGAGTGAGTTCTCGTAAAATAAAATTCGACATATTCCTGTAATCAGATCAAAAACTGTGAAAAGGGTCACAAAAGCCAAAAAACGACAAAGAAAAATGTTATCATGCATATTTTGTTGGTTGTTTTTTGTCAATCTTCGTTCCAATCTATAAAAATTAGAATCTTATTCAGTGAAAACACTCTTTCGCCACTTAAAAATGTTGACCTGTATACGCAAATATGCATGAGCAGAACAATGGACGGGATTTGCCCAGCGTAAGTGGGGCAAAGTCACAAAATAACACTTTGCCTACAGATGACTGAAAGTGGGCCAAAATTACATTAAGATACAAATACATTCCAATACAACAGTACAAAGGATCTACATATGGAAGAAAAAAGTGAATGCTCCCCTGCACCCGTAATCCCACAATTTAAATGTCTTTCATATACACGTGTTCCGGTTGTCCAACCCAAAAATCGGCATCATGTCGAGTTGGGCAGACATGATTCTTAGGCCGTTTCGGACATGATTTCCATTAATATCTGATGTATCCGACCATGTCAGCCACATGATGAGCAGATGCGGGGAGGACCTCGCTATATGCCTAATGAAGGAAATTTCACGATTAGCAGCAATGGTTGTGATCCGTAACGGTCATGACCAATGGTTATGTGATTGATGGTGATTACCGCCCTTGACCTGTTGACCGATGGTTGTAATCGAAGGTCATGATCAATGGTCATGATCGATGGTTGTGATCGATGGTCATGATCAATGGTCATGGTCGATAATCACAGAGGCGGCGGAAGGTTGAAATTATTGAGCCGACCATGTTCAGCGTGAACCCAAACGGCATAAGGTTCAAGGTCCCCGCTTAAGGGCCCTGATGGAGCCTAGGGGCGAGGACCCCGAAAGCTCTGACTTTTCACATTTTGTAAGGACTTTAATTTTGCACTTCTGACTGGGTTAGCAACAATATTGTCATGGGGATAATTCTTCTAGACTCTAGGCACAGCCTTATTATTTTGAAATTCTTGTTAAATATCGCAGTCATTTAGCCTATTCTCGGTAAAATTACACAATAACATACTTCTAACAGGCAAGTTATAGAGTATCATTTCCTTAATTTACAGTATATTATATTATTCATACTGCGAATCTAAAAACATGCACCTTAAAGGATTAGTTCAGTGGTCAAACAAGTTCTATCTTAAATGAAAAGGGACTTAAATAGAAGCTATATGGTCAGATGGTAAAGAAATCATTCAAAATCGTATTCCGTTAAGGAGATGTTCAAGTTTAAAACTCTGTCTTATCTTTGTACAAATGACTGGTGTACGTATAGTAAGTCTACTATGGAAGTTTGGCGCCCACGTCCTCATATTCGTAACAATTTTTAATGTATCTTAAAAGAAAAAATATTGAACATTTTTTGCTATTTCAGTTATTTTCCCTCAAACTTTCTTCAGGTGGTAAATTATAGTTATACTTACAAGTATACTTTCCTCAGACATATCTGGTTTTTAAGCCACAAACTGACAAAATCAAAGGACAAAATAGAATTGAATACCTAAAGAATTTGAGGAATCTGAGACAGTGACATCACAACTATAATTTCAGTCGTTTCTACAGAAAGGATACCAAAGTTCACACTTAAATATTTCCTTAGGGGAATTAGATTTTTAAATGCTTTTTTCACCATTTTGTTTCCTTTGAAGTCTTCTTTCATATAAAATGGAAATGCTTGACCCCTGAACTAATCCTTTAAAGCAATTAAACATAGGACGCGCCTGTCTTTAGGACTTTACCGTAAGGCCTAATCGTGCTAAAGCGAACTTGAACTTAACACCGCGCACCGACCTGCCGACGCTGTTTTGAAATTAAAAGTTTTTTCGTGAAATATTAATCGCGAATTCTTACGAAAACGAAGAGTGTTCGTTAATTATACATTAGAACATTATGTGAAATACTGAATATAGGCCTAATATCACATGAATAATAATTGTATAACCTTGGTCGGACCATTGTTGGACAAATGTTTGCATGGTCGGTGTGATCGCCGCTTATGAATCATAACTGATGGTTGTGACCGATGGTTGTGGTCAATGGTCATGATATCTCTAACAAAAATTTCAGATATAAATTCCAGATCTGGCCCAGATATAAATTCCAGATCTGGAACAGATCTGGAATTTACATCTGGGCCAGATCTGGCCAGATGAAGAATTGGGCAGATCTAAATTCAAATTTAATCTGGCTCAGATCAAACTTGATATTGCGTTTCCAGATCAAGTTTGATCTGAGCCAGTTCAAGTTTGATCTGGATCAGATTTAATATCAAGATCTGACTTGATCTGGCCAGATCAAACTTCTTTATTTGTGTATCAAATTTACGATCTAACTTTATTTACCCAGATATAAACATTATTGGGACTTTTGAAAGGAGTGGCTGTAATCGATGGTCATGACTGATGGTTATGAACGATAAAGTCCCCAGAAGCTCTCGCAAAATTGACATTTCAAGGTCAAAACGTATGTCACAACGCATAGTAAGAAGATGTATTATACAAGTCAAAATTCATGTAAAAACAGAGCTAAAATACACCATATACGAAATACAAAATCATGAAAACGCATAATGTGGAAATGTTTTATAGTTTACGTTTGTACATGGTTAGGTTTATCGTCACTCTTTGAAAAATATGTTGTCTAAAAGAAAGGTTTCGAATAATTTACTACAAACCTGTGTAAATGTTGTAAAACTTTTAAAATGAGCCTGTTCTGTATCACTTGCACTCTGATACCCACCTCCTCCTCCCCCTATCTCTCTCCCTCACTCCTTCCCTCCATCCCACACTCTCTCCCTCCCTCCCTTCCTCCCTCACTCACTCCATCCTTCCTTCTCTCCCTCCCTCCCTCCCTTCCTCCCTTCCTTCCCACCCTCCCTTCCCTATCTCCCTCCCTCCCTTCCTCCCTCCTGAGGGAACCGAAAATCTAAACCGACGGATTAAAATATTGGGGGAGATCGCCCCTTGTCCCCCCTCTTGCTACGCTACTGGGTCGTGGGTCCGTTTGATGGCCCTTGGTGAAGTCCAGGGGTGAAACCCTAGTAGGGATCTTGCCCCTAGAAGCTCTATGATTTGGGACATTTTGTAGGTCCAAAATGTTCCATGTTTATAACATATTTTCAATTTTTATCATACTTTTCCCACGCCATCCACTCTGCCAACCACTGGAGATAATATGATAAGTCTATTCGTATTACGCAAAACTATATAAACAACAGTGTATAGCATTGGTGGCACGTATGTTATTGGATCGGACGCCAAACCACTAAATGATGCCAATGAATGATAATTAATTCAACGTTTACTTAAATAACATCGGTAAACTGAAGAAACTATCGTTGTCCGGAACTCAAAGTTTGTATAATATATACAAATCCTTCGCCTACAAGAGGCCTAGGATGTTTTGTAAACCTAGATTGGCATACCATCACTATGGTAATGAGTATTTATTACTATGGTAGTGCAAAGAGCTTCTTGTAGTGAGTATTTTCCCTGGATCCGCCCTTGATCTCGATCAGTTATCTAGATCATTGATTGACGAAGTATTTCAATATCACAAGTATTTTTTTGGACCTATTTGTGTAAGGTGATGTTCTTGATATATTTATTTAATCATCACCGCAGTAAAATTCGTCAAAAATGACGGTACCAGCGGCGCACTCAACATTTAGTCTTGACGCGGATAACGTAATAAAAAAAAAAAAGAATAATCCTGAAAGGCGAGTGAATGACGAGTGAACACACTATTATAATGACGGGGTGGTCGCCTACGTTTCGGTTATGATAGTAGGGAACAAAGAGCTCCCCCACAGCTCTTTGTAGGGAGCTTTAGATTTCACGACGCGCCAAATCTCGCTACAACGAAGTGACGTCACATTCGACGTTCTGCGCATGCGAATACTTCACCTTCTCGTTATCCCTGAAATTCTACACCCGGGTGTCAGGTGTTTTCATGTTGTGCTGAAAACGGCAACTTGGGATAGCGTGTGACGTCATACCAATCTGCATTTTTAACATAATTGAGCAATTGCTACAGTTTTTATGCTCATCAAATGAAAATTTGACTCAAATTTTGTCTTGTTATTTTTCAAATTTTGAAAATTAAAGTTTAAAGTAAGAATATGAAGTTTTTGCATTTTCATCGGAGCTCAGATATTTTACGTTCTACTGGGTCATCCCGGGAATTTTTACACATGTTTATCATATGAACTTCGAATCATTTGCGAAGAAATTGATCCAATCGAAGTGCGTGAATTTTCCTTTTGCTTCACGAACTCAATGAAGGTTCGCCATTCTTACAAAAGTAATTATAATTGGAGCGTCGTCTGCTACGATCGAACATCGCTACTTAGATATGTAGCCGAGTGTAATCACAAGACTGTCATTTTCCCCGTCGTAAATATCTAAAGCGCAAAACCAACAGGACGGGGAAGTCAGTACGACAACGTACCCTGTCGGTTAACTTCCCCGTCGCGCTTCTCCGCGTAGTGAAATCTAAAGTTCCCTATTAACAATGCTATCACTAAACGCTTAATACGACCCGGACGAGAACACAGGCAGGTACGACGTACGGACAGACATAACATCGACAACCAAGTCAATGTCCACGGCCTTTGATAACCAGTTGTGGTGCACTGGCGTGTCTACTCAACCCGGGCAAGGAAAATCAGTGGCTATAACAACAAAGTTGTTATTGGAGGAGTGTATTTAATTTGAAACGCAACAATGCATCCAATCAAAGTGAGGTAGTACACCAAAGTACGTAAACCAGTTTAGCTGTAGACTGTGCTTATCATTTCGGAGGAAACAAGATCAAACACGCCTTATGTACTTCATATACCGTCAAACGCGCATGGTCTGCACATGCGCTTTCACGCACGCTAACTTTAGATTTTGAAGAACAGTTTTCGCGAGTTTCTGCTGTTTGCTCCTACTGAGAAGGTCGGACATCCGGGAATGTTGTGGTGCACGGCGACGTAAGAATGCTTTTTTGACAATCTCGAACTTCAGCCAAAGGGGAAAACAACTTACAGTCAGTTATCATTGCAGTTAATGGGAGGAAAACCTATTTTTTGTCATTTTTCAACAAATACTGTACAGAATTTATGTTTTATCACAAATGTTGTGTATTAGATAATAGTTTCCAACATATGAGTACCATTAATTTTCGCTGACTGGCTAAGGCAACACAAGTATTCATAAAAAATATCCTATAGACTGTAATGATGAATTTACCCCTTCAACTTGGCAAAACCGTACTGAGCCCGTACACAGTTGCGTCGAACCGACCACCCGAATATGTTTATCCCGTATTTCGAAAAACTATCCTTGTTTTCTTTACAATCGGTCGAGTAATTAGTTTTGGTTATTTGTAACAAAACTTACAGTTACCTGTGAACTATCATTTTTGTGTGATGAAATGAAAAATTTTCCCTGTTATTTTTCATCATGAAATTTTAAATCTTTTTTGCTATATTTCAGTGTGTTAATTTGCCATGATTTACCCGTCAAGATTGAAAGGAAGATAGGAGACGCACCATTAGGTTTTAGATCCGGAATTGTAACCAAAAAAGGAAATTCCTAACTTAAGATTAATCCTAGATAAATGCCTCTAATTAGAAAATACATATTTATCTGCTATATAGATTATGAGGAAGCGTTTGATAAAAGTCAACCATGAAATGCTGATACAATCATTGCAAAATCTACCTATTGACAGTAATGACACACACTTCATACATAATTTCTACTGGAATCAAATTGCAAGTATCAAGTTAGGTGATCAAGAGTCAATTTGTTTCGACATTAAAATGGATGTACGTCAAGGATGCATCCTTTCACCAAAACTGTTCAATTTGTTCACAGAAAAGATTTTTAGGAAAGCAAATGAAGAAGCACGACGACACCGCCCTTGTTCCAGTGGTGTAGCCAGCATTAAAAAAGTGAGAGGCCCGAGGTCCTAGACCCTCCTTCCAAGACGAAGTGGTAAATTTTAGCCTATTTCTGAGTGAATTAATTTTAAAGCAAAACTTTTCTTATCCCAGTTGCAACAAGTGCTCCGATTCCTGTAATGAGTCCCCTGCCAATGGATACTCCTGTGCCGGTGGATACCCCCGCGCCGGTGGATACCCCCGCGCCGATGGATACCCCCACGCCAGTGGATACCCCCGCGCTGGTGGATACCCTCACGCCGGTGGATACCCCCGCGCCGGTGGATACCCATACCTACCCCATACTTGGTGTGTTAGGAATATTGGGTATTGGTTATTTAGCATACAAATTGGTGTGACTATTTCAATTCCTTTAAAGATACATCACAACTAAAATAACAACACCACTGACCAATGCGTATACGTGTTCGGCAAGCCATCCCACCGCACCGCTTAATACATTTAACAACTAAGATACAACGGCACCAATAATGCCAGGAAGTGCATATAATGCTTTGGCTTCAATTTGATTGATGTTTGAGAGTGTCTTTCACACCTCCACCTTTCGGTGTGGGTGGGGAAGGAGTTGGTGGAACAGTTGCACCTTGAGCTGCAGCCACAATGGAAGACACAATTGTACTTATCGCTTAAGCAGATAATATGCTCACCACTGTCACTCCTTGCTTTCTGAAAAGAGTTATAATTTTCTCTGCTGATATTGTATTACCTTGGATTTTATTAGAAGTTTCTTTGATTCTATTTATTTGGCTTTTAAGAGCTTTTTAGTTCTGGCTGAGAACTCTCAACCGTGCCTTTCTCTCTACTTTTAAATCTGTTATTCTTTCTCTATTTTCTTTGATTTGATCATTATTTTCTCGCTTCTCTGCTTGAGCTAATTTGTGTTTTTCTGCTAATATTTCTTCGTCTAGTTGATTCAGCTTTCCTAAATTATTGACTAGCTCACCTTTGGTTCTTTGCAAAGCTTGGTTGAGTCCTATTAATTCTCTCATGATCAGGCTCTTGGTTTGTATCTCTTTTTCACTGGTATCTTAAACCAGTTGATCACTTACATCTTAAAGAAGTTGATCAACTCCTCGCTGATTGAGGTAGTTCTTGCAGTGGCATACTCTCTGGTTTGGTTCAACTTTTGTTAGGCTTCGGACAAAAGTAGCACCAATTCATAAGATGTAAAATCAAGGTTGTTTCTAATAAAAATGTACACCAATAATTTGTTATGATCAGTACACAGACTTATTTGTTTTACTTCCAGCAAGTTACATTTTCCCATTTTGTTTGTAATGAAATTAATGATAATTTCAAAAAGTATTTTGTAGTCCATATTTTCCTTCTATAATGTTATAGAATGCATCCACTTTTGTGTATCTTAGTTCAATTTGCAACTATTCACTGGTTAGATTACCAGCAGCGATATCACCTATCATCTGTTGGTCTTTACTCGGAGTTTATTCATATTCTCAATCCATCAATGAAGTTTCATCATATTGCGCAGGGCTATCATATTCATCATATTGCGCACAGCTATCATATTCATCATAATCTGCAGAATCATCATCCAGTTTATCGATTTGTCGAGCTCATAGCCACCTTCAACTATCTTATGTTTACAATTAAACACATGGTGTCAATTGATATATATGGCTACGCAATACGGACATAAACTCAATCCCTATCGAAAAATTAAAACCCTGTTGGGTATCAAAGGAATCAGATCATCAGTCGTTATGATTTACAATCCCAGTACGATCGATGAGACTCAAATAATGATGGTGCAACTTCCAAATTTGAGTGTGGACGATGTCATTGTACCAGGTACAGTGAAATTAGCATTCAAAATCACGTTAAACTCGAATGATGATAATAACCGAACTATAGTTCATAACTTAGGACGAGCTATCGTTAAGAAAGTGTCTGTCAAGTTGCAAGGGAATGACATATTTATCCTTGATGATGCAGACGTGAGGGGGTGTTATTATGATCTCTGTTTCACGAAAGAAAAACTTTAAAATATGATATATCAAGAAATTGAATCAGCTAATGTGAGTAAAATAATGATAAATGCTGGAGATAAGAGTGATGGAGAAAATGGAGATAAAGCTATAGCTGAGGCTTACGGTAATCGATTTTGCATTCCCCTGGACTTTGAATTGCTTACAGACTACATGCCCTTTTATCAAGTTGGGTTAGCAGAACCATTGACCCATGAACTCACGTTTAATAATTATTCTCGCGTTATCAACAGCTCTAATGCCTCATCCACATGTACCGTCGATGGAATTACACTAGAAAATGACAAAACTTGCGAAAGCTATTCGAAATCAATACAAAGAAAAACTCCCTATATTTTATGATAGAATACTAAAACATCGTCGAATTACATTTAACAAAAGCGATATTGTATGGAACATTAACTTAAATACACCAGCGAAAAGCATGAAAGGAATTATGAAACTGCTGGGGCACTCAATTGTAATTGGTATGGTCGTATTCACGGTACCTCTGGGTTGTTTGCCTTAGCATAGGGCTTTGGAACCATCTGACCATGGAGATGCCGCCGCGAAGGTCTTTCTCAACGAAGAGATGCATGTCGTAGTCTGTCAACAGCTCAAGTTCATTGTTGTTCATTTTCATGAGTGCGTCCCATGAGAGACCTGGGAGGGTGTAGTAATGAGCAGGGTCGAGTCCGTACTGCTGCATGCAGGTCTTGCGAAATGTTTTCAAAACATCCGCCAACAGCAGAACATCTTTTGGTAGGTAGAGATCATGATAGACACCCATGTTATGGCAACCAAAGAATGACCAGACCTTTTGCGCATGCAAATAATCTGCTTCGGTTATATCTTCCGCAGTCAGTTGGCTGTAGAAATTTTCACGTCGTGAAAGCCCTTCCCTAAATTTCTCCCAATTACCCATATACTAATAGGGGTAGACTCTTTTGCGAAGAAGAAGCTTGCGTTATTCTTGATCTACCTCATGTTTTGCTATTATCTGAAAAGCGTCATGTTTGTTAGCTGCCACTAACTTATCAAGGGATGCTGACAGAAACTGAGCACTGTCTATAAAGCGCAACTGCCTTAGGGAGAAGGACATACTTTTCTGTGTTGTTAGGAATGCAGGTGATGTTGGCAGATACTTTGCTGGTAACCTGCATTATCAGATGAGAATCTTACCCGCTTAATCTTAGGTTGTTGGTATTGTTTTTGTTTTGGGATTGAGTCGTAATTTCAGGTTGCAAGCATTGTTCATTCAGCATTTTAGCTTTTTGTAAAGGGTTGTTAATAAGTGGAATGATTTGCCTGACTGGGTGGTTAGCTGCAATTCTGTTCACAAATTCAAAGTCAACTTGATCATTTCTATACTATCTCTGGGCACCATGTTTGACTTTGTGTAATTTCGTCTTGCCTGTGAAGCAAGATAAAAAGACAGGGATCATCCTGTCGGCTGCGGCGTCATCGGCGGCGGCGGCGGCGCCCACATATTTTTAACATAAGCTCATAACTTGAGTTATGAATGGTGTACATTCATGTAGCTTGGCGCAGGGGTAGATGACATGGGTACTGTTCAAATGAGCAGGATTGGTGGGCTGTGTGTGCATACTAATAAGCTTATTTTGCATAACAATGAAAATAATTCTATCTATGATATCTCTTAAATTAAAGTGGATGTGGGGATTTTATTTGCACAAATGATTGTGTATGTAAAGAGCATTGTCTACATTTAATGGTGAGGTATAGTGAGCATATTAATTGGGTTATTTGTATAACCATAAACTTTCGTACAAAATGTTTCACATTAGGTCATAACTTAAGTTATGAATGGTGCACATTCATGTATGGCCCTAATGCGCTTTCGCAGACATCATTGTTATTTGTTTTAAAAGGTGGTAAATTATGAAGAAAAAAATTGAACATTGGAAGAACATGATATATGATATGTTGAGAGATGACCATAGATTTGGAAAACGTATTTCATGTATTTTGGAGAAGACTGAAGTTCACAAAACTTTGGAACGTGAAAACGTCATCGAGGTTGTTGCTATGGCAGCGCGTAGAGTCTTGGAAAATGGCAAAAAAAAATGCAAGCCGCAAACAAGCTCATCTTCAATAATTTTGTTTCCCTACAAACAATTTAAAAACAAAAAAGTGAACATTTTTAAAACTTTACTTTCATTGTAATCCTAATAAATTATTATAAGATTTCTTTTTCTAGGAAATCTTAATTTTACTTGTTTTGGTTTTAATTAAAAAATGTTAATATAAAATAAAGAATTAGTCAAGGTAAACTTATTTGTATCATACGCATTTTCCCCATTTTTGTCCAAAACCGACCCACTCACGTTGCTATGGCGTTTGACAGAATCTTCAAGAAGTTGTCTTTTTATGACGTCACTACTACTTATTTTTAGATTTAATTAAGGTGGGATTCAGCGTCTTACAAAAAAGACACCCGGTTTAAGAATCTGTCGGCTGCGTTGCTATGCTGCCGAGTAAGAAAAGTAGTGCAGAACTTTTGATCGGGCTAAACTGATTTGCTCCCTACATAATTGTAACCATCGTATGAACATAGAAAAGTGTGATTTGAATACGACCGTAAACTAACTCATACTTCAATATATTCTGGTTTGTTTAACTTTTTTCTAATCATTAATCTGTTTTTTTTTTTTACTGTCCTAACAACGTTACATAGGTGTATGTACCATTTCCGCGAAATATGCTAAAAGTCAAACGGTTACTTGGGTTACTTGGGTTAGGCTAAGCCTGTTCGTTAGAATTTGTTTAGGTTGAAAGTTGTTTTTAAGATATTTTGATGTAGTAAGTTTTGTGGTCACAAACGTGGCAGATTGTCATTCAATGTTGATAAATTCAAAGTTATTCATTTTTGTTAGAGAAATTTGGGTGTAGATTAGGCCCACTATCGTTAGTAGTTAGGCCAGGGATCCACCCTAAATAAAGACAACTTTAATTTTGCAAGGACTAAAGCTAGTAAATGACTCCCTGTATTAATGCTATTCTCCTGTTATCTGGCACTGCAGTGCCCAATACAATACAACATACGGAATTCCTCCACATCAGGAACACAGGACATTCTCGAGACACCCGGGAATGTTGTGGTGCAAGGCGACGTAACAATGCTTTTTTGACAATCTCAGACTTCAATCAAAGGGGAAAGCAAACAGTCGCTTATCATTGCAGTCAATGGGAGAAAAAACAATTTTTCGTCATTTTTTAACAAATACTGGACAGAATTTATTTTCTTCATAAGTGTTGTGTATTGATTATAGTTTCCAAAATATATGAGTACCATTAACTTTCACTGACTGGCTGAGGTGACACATTGTATTCATAAATAATACCAAAGTTTCCCCTCCAAAACCAACTTAGCAAAACCGTACCAAGCCCGTACACGGCTACGTGAATCCGACCTCGAGAATACAGGCTTAATTAAATAGAAATAGCCTACTTCATACTCCACATCTTCCACCCATTTCAATTAGGTTTACACTATTAATTTCAACTGATCCATATGAGCTACCCACTGATCAGCTCCTGTTTCTAACTCAACAACAAAATTGAATGGAGAACCTTAACATTGATTTTTACTTCTACACTGCCCCTTTTTTTATCTAGATTAACTCATTTTTCTTAGCCGGCTTTGCATGTTTTTCTTGCCACATCAAACAATGAGTTTTTTTTAGTGAGCCTACATTTCAATACAATGCTGTTGCAATATTATGCAACATCACCGAAACAATAAACTTTTACTTCCGATGGTTACTAACTTCTCTCCTTACCTTGTAAACATGAAAAATTTAGTCCTCTGTATTTAGGAGATGTTTCCGAATTAAATGATGATATCATCGAGCAAAACTTATTGCTAGAAATGAACCAAAAAACATTATTTCCTGGAAGTTTTGGCTCTGTTGTCTTTTACAGTGAAATTCCTGCGTAGAACTGAATTTTTTATGCTGAGCATTGTTATGCTTACGTGAGTGTACACAAGTTAGAGAAAGAACAACACGGACGAGGAACTTTCACAGGCATTTTTCACGGGCGTATATAAAGCGCAGGAATTGAATTGTACTGTTTGAGTGTTGCAATTCTAACGCGTTTAACGCCATAGGCAGTATGTGCGTACGTACACATCATGAAGATAATGTATTCAAAATATTGCGCACGTTAATTGTGAGGCGTAATACATTTTATATGTGCATGCACAGGCATTACAGTATAGGTATTGTTAAGAGCGTTTTACGATTTGGAGAGAAAAAATGACAAAAAATTGTTGCTTTTTTTCTCTTTCCTTCTAATTTTGACCATTAGTCGTTGTTGTTATTCTCCAAATTTTACAACTGCAACGGGAAACAACTGAAGTAAGTGTGTTTAATTTTTCAGTGAGAAGGGAATTGATTTTGATATCGAAAACAAAGTCTCCCCGAAAAATCTGGGAACATTTTTTTGAGACGTGTTAAATCCCATTGGCTTTTCAATGGAAATCATGGGCACATACCCAAATTGGTAGATTTGGAGATCTGCTCTATTTGGGTATGTTGACGCGTACTAAGCTTTCACATGCTCTTCCCCCTGTTTTTGTTGAGTGCAACACAGGTAAAGACCTGCACCCTGCATAGTATCAAATCCACTCCCCTGGCCCCTAAATCTTCCCATTAAAAAACAATTGGCATGGGGAAAACCCTGTGGTATTGTGCTTGAAAGAATTGAGGGCGAGCATGAACTCCATGATGTGTTTATCCTAGTCAGAATGGTCAGGGGTGATAAAACAACAGAGCATCGAAATAAAGTTCCTGTTAACTCTTTGTACCTAATTTGTTTGGGGGTGATACGGTGTTGTGAAAACTCTTTTAATGCCCCAAAGCAAGCACAACTTTGCTATCTGCTTTGATACCATCTGAGGGCTATTGTCTTAAACCAAGGTCTTGCACACACCCTCCCTCCCCTCCTATCCTCCCTTTATATACAGAACACATATCTAAGAATTTCAGCTAACACTTTTCCTGTAGCTCTTTTCAACAGATACAGCAAAGAAAATTTTGAAAAATAGTTTGTCAATACAAGAACATAAAGATTACTGTCATGACTTTCAGGGAATGGCCCTGTTAGATCCATAGCAACAACCTCCAATGGAAAAGTACTGACTGTGGACTCCATGTACCCTGAAAATTTTTGATACACAGGTTTACACAACTGACAATACTCTACACTTCTTGATAAATGTTTCCATGTCCTTGTTCATTTTCTTCCACCAAAACTTTTCACAAATTTTGGTGACAGTCTTTCTTTCACCCAGATGAGGGCACGTGGGAGAATGAGTGGTTATGAGTAATTACATCATGTACTAGATGACTTGGCACCACTACCTTATAATTTGTGAATTTCCCAATATACTTCAATACACCATTTTCCATTACTTATCTATCACCCAGTTTTTCTCTTCCAGTTTCAGACTGGCCTAACGTGGTGATAATTTGTGATAGAAATGAATCATTTTGCTGCTCTAAAATAAATCTGTTCATATCAGGCAAGACTTCTGGGAAATTTTAAGAACCTGTGTTCTTTTGCATTTGGGGTGAACAACTAATGCAAAAGAACTCTTGAGAGGTTAGACTCAAACAAATCCAATAAAACCACTAGTCACACCCATTACACTCTATTCAGTTTACTTTCTCAGTGGGGTCCCCTTTGCAGTCTTGGTAAAAATATACATTTTGGTCATAATTCACAGAACCAGCCATTAATCTTGACAAGGCATCCGGTACAACATTTTCTGATAAGTTTACCCTTAAGGCCCTGTTTACGAAGCATCTACACTAAAGCGTGATGATCAGTAAACGTTGTGGTGTGATTGCACTCCAGGTAAGGGTGCCATTTTCAAAGGCCCAAACTACTGCCAGACATTCCAACTCGGTGTCTGAATAGTTCCTTTCAGCTGGTTTCAAACACATTGAAGCAAACGAAACAACATTTGGTTGAATTAATGTGGCACCAAGGCCTGTCGTACTAACATCAACATGAACCTTAGAATCTTTCTGAAAATATGGAATAGTGAGTGCCACTGCTCTTTCTATCTCACCTTTCAGTTTTTCGAAGGCCAATATGCAATCGGTGGACCAATTCACAAGAGACATTTTTTTGTCTCATGTTGTTCAATGGGACAACAATATCAGCAAAATTCTGTATTAATAGGAATAGGAGAAATAATTAAACAAGTACAACAGTTTTAGGTACTTGGACTACACATTAACATTAGATAATTGGTGCATTAACGAAGTTAGAAACACATCGCAATTGCCAAAGGCATGTTTACAAAAATGAATCCAATTCTGAAGAATAGAAATATTGGAATGGACACGAAAGTCTGTGTCTTGAAGGCATAGTCCGTGTCTTGAAGGTATGGTCTAGTCTTCTTTATGGCTGTGAATGCTGGACAATTAACAGTGATATTCAGAAAAGATTAGAAGCAACAGAAATTAAAATTGGAAGCATTTAGGGGCATTTAAGATAACATAACAAGAAGTAAGGAACCCCTCTTATGAATCTAGGTTGCGATTTCTTCGTTTGACCTAGCATGAATATTCATGCCCAAATCACGGATGAACGTTCATCTATTAAAAAAGAACAACATACTGTAGCAAAAATTAATGAGGTAGGCCTACAATAGTGTCCAAAGAAGTTGCGCTGACTCAACTAGCGCAACTCAATTTGGGATATGAAAACTTTCTTACTTTCACCATTCAAGAAAATTTATGATAGGCCATTGGCATTCGGAAAGCAAACGTTTTAGCTCTTCAAAAAAAAAGTTTGTTAAAAAAATGATATGCGTTTCACAAAAACAATGTTTGCCTTTTTCCATCTAGGATTGTAAGTGCAAACTGAAATGCCAGTGCATGAAGACTCATGATAAGCTTTTGTATCTTCTCGTGTGTGCCTGAACGAAATGAGTGTGTGAATCTACACGTATACACAGTTTGTCATGTTGTACACAGTGGGCAGAGAACTTTTTGAAAAATATGATATTTCGTGAAGGTTTTAAGACTTAAGTTAATAAAGGTATGGTAATAGTATTGTCTCACAATATTTTGAACAGCAAACCTTTTTGTGAAGAAAATCTTTATCATTTTAAGGAACATAAATTAGAAGTAGTCCGTTAAGCGCCCCGTTTTCACTTTGCCTTGGTTGCGTAGGCATGCTACCTACTATAGCTAGGTTTGACCATACTAGAGTTAAAAGAGTATGTGGCAATATGATTCAGGTTTTTTTAATTCTTATCTGGTAGTGACGCTTTGACTTCCTGTATTTCATTGCATTTCTCAGCTAATCCTCATGTCGCAATTTGAAGTTGACCAAAGAGTTCTCATGGATTGATATTCAGCATTTTAGCTTTTTGTAAAGGGGTGTTAATAAGTGGAATGATTTGCCTGACTGGGTGGTTAGCTGCAATTCTGTTCACAAATTCAAAGTCAAGTTGATAATTTCTATACTCTCTCTGGGCACCATGTTTGACTTTGTGTACTGTTGTCTTGCCTGTGAAGCAAGATGAAGAGACAGGGATCATCCTGTCGGCGGCGTCATTGGCGGCGGCGGCGCCCACAGATGTTTAACATAAGCTCATAACTTGAGTTATGAATGGTGTACATTCATGTAACTTGGCGCAGGGGTAGAGGACATGGGTACTGTTCAAATGAGCATGATTTGAGGGTTGTGTGTGCATAATAATAAGCTTATTTTGCATAACAATGAAAATAATTTTATATATGATATCTCTTAAATTAAAGTGGATGTGGGGATTTTATTTGCACAAATGATTGTATATGTAAAGAGCATTGTCTACATTTAATGGTGAGGTATAGTGTGCATATTAATTGGGTTATTTGCATAAAAATAGACTTTCGTACAAAATGTTTAACATGAGCTTATAACTTAAGTTATAAATGGTGCACATTCATGTAACTTAGCACAGCGGTAGAGGACATGGATATTGTTCAAATGAGCATAATTGGGAGGGTGAGGGGGGTTGTGTGTACATACTAATTAGCTTATTTGCATAACAATGGAAATGTTTCTATTTATGATATCTCTTAAATTAAAGTAGATATGTGTGGATTTTGTTTGCACAAATGATCATATATGATTGTGAAGAGGTTGTCTACACTTAATGGTGAGGTGTAGTGTGCATATAAATTTGGTTATTTGCATAATAATAAGACTTTCATACAAAATATGTAACCTGAGATCATAACTTGGTACAGTGGTAGAGGGCATTGGAAACTGTTCAGTTGAGTATGATTTGGGGATGTGTGTGTGCATATTAATTATCTTATTTGCATAACAATGAAAATATTTGTATCTGTGATATCTCTTGAATTAAAGTGGGTGTGGGTACACTTTTTTTCTAATCTATGTTACTTGTAAAAACATGCATTGTAGGCTAATTGTAAAATGAGAAAATCAAATAAATATGGCAGGCAAGACTTACTAGCTTGACATTTCTAATTTTTTTGTGGTGGTGGTGGTGTTAGTCTGAGCTTTTCATAGGGTGACTAACCCTTCTTAGCCCATCATCTTGTTATGTTATTTGCTGTTTAACTCCTAGTTTGTAACCTTAACCTAAGTATTGATTTTGTTCTTTCTTATTTATACATACATCATCTTTAGTACATTTAAAATCAGGGTAGGCTAGCCTCTAGGGCCTAGACATCAGACATTTAAATGGCAGGACCGCAGGTAAATAATTGGAACGAGTGGCAATCCTCATGCAGAAAAATCTGTAATATCGTAGTATAGGGATACAATTTGGCAATATGTGTTTCTTTTAACTTTATTCCATTAATAGAATAAGTGAAAGTTTTAAGAATTTTTGGTCACTTTATAAATTTGTCTTAAACAATTTTAATTCAAAATATTCTTGTCAAATTTTGCATTGAAAATGAAATTTTAGTCCAAGAAATCTTTAATTTGTACTTGCAGAAAAAGATCTTGGAGTCATTGTTGATTCTGCCTTGACATTTGATACCATCATACCAACATAATTGAAAAGTAAACAAGGCTAGTAAGATCCTCAGACTTATCTTCAAAACCTTTTATTTAGACCTACCATGGTGATATAGACTATCAACTACTGCAGGAGGATCTCTACTCAATTACAAACTGGTGTAATCATGGCTTTCAAGATGCTACCAAAAATTTGTGAATCCTCTACTCACCAATTTCCTTACTACATATGGTGGATGACAATAATATATTTCCTGTTCAATGTTTGTGAAACCAAGGATGCTAGTGTCTTGGTAGACTCAACAATTTCCTTTAATGACCACATCAGTTCCAAGCTAGCAGCATCAAGACTGAGTCTCATCCGTTGCACCAACACTTATATTGATGCAGATAATTTAGTAGCTTATGAGACCACACCATCTGGCATTCCTTTAAGAAGAAAGATTAGGTGTCAATTGAGAATATTTAGCCATGTGAAACCAAGGTACTGTAGTTCCAAAACTAAAGAGCCTTCCTTTATACTATATGAGTAATGAACTCTTGCTTTCAGAAGGCTTAGACTTAAAGGAGACATTATCAATTGGTTATTATGCCACAAGAGTGTCCTCTATTCTCAACTGACAAACTTCTATGACATCTACACACAACCATCAACTCAAGCTGAACTAGGCTGTAACTTCTTCAGCAATCAATTCAAGCTAAACTAGGCTGCAACTTCTTCAGCAATCAATTCAAGCTGCACTAGGCTGTAACTTCTTAAGCCTTCAATTCAAGCTGAACTAGGCTGTAACTTCTTCAGCCATCAATTCAAGCTGCACTAGGCTGTAACTTCTTCAGCCATCAAATCAAGCTGCACTAGGCTGTAGCTTCTTTAGCCATCAATTTAAGCTGAACTAGGCTGTAACCTCTTCAGCCATCAATATAAGCTGAACTAGGCTGTAACTTCTTCAGCCATCAAGTTTAATGTCATTGGAATTGCTTGTCCTTACCTTGTACTCTTGCTACAGCACAGAGCATCAATCAGTTCTGAAGCTCAGCACCTTAAAGGTTTGACCATGAAAGTAGAAACTGCTCTATTTTAGTTATTGCTCATCTACACAGAGCTGATACTGGAAGAACCACAACCTGTATCCAGTATCATCATTCATGGGATATCTCAATCCAGCTTTTATATAAAGTGATTGACAGGCCTCATCTGGAATTCTCTAAATCTGTGTGGTCTCCATTTAGAATAAAAAATATGCGCATAGATATCATCGAGAATGTGCAAAGGAGAGCCACAAAATTGTAGGGCTGTGAACGTTTACTGATTTTACTAAACGTGTACATACAAATATATGCAAGCTGATTAATTGCAATACCATAATTAGTCCTAGTAAATGTTTATTTTTTTGATCACAGCTCTACAAAATTGTTTTTCATCATTGAGACACCTTACTCATCATCTTGGCCAGATTACATCTTCCAGCCCAGATATAGAAGAGCAAGGAGTGATATGATTGAGTTTTTAAAATCCTCTTTAATATATATGATCCAAGAGTTGAAAACCTTTTTTTCTCCACCAAAATTTAACATGAACTTAAAGGGGCTCTAAATCTAAAAACGATTCTTCCACCCTGTTGCTTTATCAGTATTTGACAACTTGTTTTCACATAGAGTTTGTAAACTTTGGAATTCTTTACCAACTACCAATTGATGTTCTGGATTCTGGCAGCTTAAATACAATCTGGACATGCATTGGTTTAAGCGAGCGTTTCACCTTCATTATATTTATGGCACTTATCAACTTTTAAACGACAACATTTTCAGATCTGGACCTTCAGGCATTTAATGCTTTTCATCCAGTATTCAAGCTAGGCCTACTAACTTTCCCAGTGATTGTGCGAGCGTCCCCTGCAAATAGATTTATAAATACTTGCGCATTTCATAGAATTGTATCTCACATGTTTATTGAAAAGAAATTGCATTATTTTCTGAAAATTATACTTTGATCCTTCTAGGTTGTAGCAATTCAAACAAGGATGTCAGCTCAGGGTTCACCAGTTCCCCAAGTGACTGGAGCTTCTTCTCCAACAGGAGTTAAGAAATCAAGTTAGTGTCTCATGTTTTTCTTAAGAGCTGCCTACCTAGTTTACTTGTGTAGTTATACAGATTTTGAATTTTACTCGCTGCTGGCAGTCTAGCTGCCACAGTTCATTAAATGAGACTGAGAATGACCTCACTGTTTATCACTTGTTTTTAATTATGAAAAGCTATGTTCAATGTTGATGAACTGCAATAATTTGTTGGGACATGTTATTGCCCTTATATTTTTATGTTGGTTGAACTGTTTGTGATAGCCTCTTTCTAATTTAAGTCTTTTGTTAGGGCATTGAAGCACAAATTATTCAAGGAATGTGTATGGGAAGGACGGATTGAAGCAGCTAATATTTTCTTTTCTATCAGTTGGATTGATTCACATTAAGTGTGCTAGAAGATTCCTTTCATAGAGTGGTGTATAAGAATTCTGATTATATACTGAAATGGCATTAAGTTAGAAATCAGTTCAAGGTCTTCATATTCCCTTTCTATAAATTATTAGGCATTTTTTAAACATGCTTCATGTGTTATGAACAAGAGACATTAAACATGACCAAGGTGTAACAATCATTTCACTTTGCTATATCTTGTCAGGCCCAGTTGATATTATAGTGTGCAGTATTATACACAGCCATGGAGTGTGAGCAACTTTAAAGATCTCTTCTGATATAGAAAGAACAACTATCAATACCTTTTTGCAAGCTTTCAAATGTTTTAAAAAATGTATTAAGCTAATATATGTCTTCAACCTTTTCACCATCTTATATTTTCTCCTTTCTTTCACTCTTTTTTAGACAACCCATCTAGACAGTCAGGAAAGGTGACCTTTCCCCAATCTGCTAAAACATCTTCCACCTGTACTGCTCTCGTTGGTAAGTTCAGCAGATTCAGCACTGTTATCAGTTTCACACCATTCCTTAATTTAGATTTTGAATGCATTGCATTTATTTTGTAGCTGAGCTGAAGTTGGTTGCAAGTTTGTTAACCCTTACTCTCCCAAGGTTCCAAAAATAGAATAAGCTATTTCTGAAATTTTTGGAAAGAGGATTTTTTCAGCACTTTCTGTTACATTTGTACCAAAACAACTTTGACTTTTATGAAAGCTAACATGTTGAACTTTCTAAAAATGTGCATATTTCCGAACTCAAATATGCAAATTAGGTCATTGAATTAGCATATAAGGTCTCCAAACTTTCTATCTTTATGACACGCTTGTGCCCTGTGGCTAAATAGCAAAAAATATGGATAGATTTTCTGAATAGTCCTTGGAAAGACCTTTCATTTGATACTATTCATGGATTTTTAGGAATCAGAAGGAGAAAAAAATGACGCAAATATGAAAAATTTGGTACATTTTGACCTAAAAATTATCCCCCGATTCTGTGAATAATCTATTCAATAGTGTATGGCACTAAATTTTCCAAAAAAATGCATTTTCACCTTCTATGATGTCCAAAACTAATAAAATGCAGAAAAGCATCATTTGCAAAAAATAAAATAAGAAATTATGCAAATGATATGCAAATTAGGTCATTTACCTCATTTATTATGCACAAAACTGTTTTTTTGTTTATTTCTGACCCAATTTCAGCCATTACAAGCTTCACAGCTACTTTTATGTTGATAGACTATGCTGATTATCTATTAGATACTTACTTCTGTTCATTCCACATGGAATTCATAAGAAATGTTTGCCGAAAAGATCCAAATTTGTAAAGTCTTCTGCTATACCTTGTTGCTGCAAATAGAATTAAAAAAAATAAAAAAATTGCAACTATATTCATTCAACTTATTTTAGTTTGGTCTTCCCATAACCAGTTACCGAAGACCTTGTGTAGATCCCGGTCACTCTCCACCAGTACTTCCCACAGATGATAGTCTTTATTGGCTGCAGGGATGACCTTCGACCGTTGTATCTCCTGCAGCCGAGCGTTCTGCTCTTCCTCCCTGGTTTTGAAGGCAGCTTTTTCCGCTGCAGTCGGATTTTCTTTGAGTGGTGATGGTGGCGAGACTGCAGCGGAAGGCCTGGAAGAGGGGCCTGGGCTCATCTTCAACGGTCTGTCCCTCTTCCTCTTGGGTTGGGGAGTAGCGGGCGGCTCGTCCTTTTCCTCTTGGGTTGGGGAGTAGCGGGCGGCTCGTCCTCTTCCTCTTGGGTTGGGGAGTAGCGGGCGGCTCGTCCTCTTCAAGCATACGCATAACATGTTATCGCATAACATGTTATTGCATAACATGTTATCGCATAACATGTTATCGCATAACATGTTATCGCATAACATGTTATCGCATAACATGTTATCGCATAACAATGTTATTGTGGTTTCTAACCTGCCCCACAATTTTGTGGTAACCGTGGGGACAGACTTTTACAGCCGGGAAGCCAGGGGGTACATACAGGGGTCCAAAATGTTTGTTTTATCGATCTAGTAATCACCACAACAGTGGTATAGTTAGGGGGAGGGAAAAAGGATCATGGTCCCAAAAAATGGGGCATCAAAATAATGTACCGGTACTAGGCCTATATACAAGCATTTTCCTCTAAATGGGCCTGGGGCACCCCCAACATGTGTATTTTGCCCTAACATGGGACCCCTACTCCACTTTCCCCATAAAATTGTGATTTGGCCCTGAAATAATAGAACTTGGATTTTGTGAAATTGGGAATACACATATTTCAGTAGGCCTAAATTTACAATTTTGCCATTGGAAAATACATATATTTCAGTCCATTTAGAAATGTTATTATTGGGGTTCAGCTTTCATTTGTTTCATCCGGGCTATTATAGAAAGGACCTAAATCCTTTTTTTTTATGTGATTTTAGTGTCCCTTTTACTTGTTTATCGTAACAAGCAAAAAATCCCCGCTAATTTATCATTAGAATTCTATAAGCCTTATTTTATTACTACACATTTACAATGTAGTACTTTCGCTATTTTTGGAAGAAAACACTCACCAACTCCGGAATTTGGAACAGATCGCTATCCATCTCAGCAGGCTCTATATTCTCCTCTTCCTCAATCTGGTCGAGTTCTGGTACATCTTCTTCATCAGAAGTACCTTTCGACCCCTCTGAATCGTCATTATTCTGAAGAAAACATAGGAGTAAGAAGCCGCGTTCAACGTTGTATCTCGCCATTTTGTGATGTCGAATGTGCGAAAAAAAAAGAAAAAAGAAAGACGCAAATTGACGTCATCATCAGAGACCTTTTAGGCATGTAGAGGGGGTGCATCTGTTATTGTAATAGTTCGTCTGAACGATCTATTTCTCCTCTACCCATAGAGATTTTAAAAATTCCAATACAATATTTGGTTTTTTATGATTTTTTGATCAAAAATGGCCCAAAATCACAAATTTTGGCATATTTTCTCCGAAAAAACACAAACATTGACCAAGTACAAGTAAAAATCGTGTAGCAACCAACAATTCAAACTATCTTTATACTTTTATATAAAAAAAAATAGAAAAAATATTCACGTATGACATTCGTCTTTTAAAAAAAAACAACACCGTTTTTAAGAAAAAATGCACTTTTTTGTAATGATTTTACTTAAAAAATTGTAATCTAATCCCCCAACAAAATAACCATATTATGAAAGATCTATTCAATCTGGTTTAAATGAACTTATCTGCAGCTCTAGGATTTTGGGAAGATACTCAAAAAAATTTGGAAAAGGGATCGTAACTGTCACGGTCACCATGACGCTGGAGGAGTAAGGGTTAAAGCTGATAAAAACTTGTTTCAAATTCAAATTTGTGTAAGCCTGCAGATAGATACATATATGATAGATCATATGAGGAGGGGTAAGCCCATCAACATTCCAAGGTGAACTGCCTTGTTGCTTGTTGTAAAAGATGTCTGTAGATTCATTGTTTACAAAAGGATTTTTGAAGAATCAGTATGAAATTCTCATTGAAATGTAAAAATGAAAGCCTTCCTTCCTTTGACTGTTTTGTTGGTGACATATACTGTAGCGCTGTTGCCATCCTTCTTTTGACTGTTTTGTTGGTGACATATACTGTATCGCTGTTACCATCCTTCTTTTTACTTTTGTTGGTGACATATTCTGTATCGCTGTTGCTATCCTTTGACTGTTTTGTTGGTGACATATACTGTTTCACTGTTGCCATCCTTTGACTGTTTTGTTGGTGACATATACTGTATCGCTGTTGCCATCCTTCTTTTGACTGTTTTGTTGGTGACATATACTGTAGAGCTGTTGCCATCCTTCTTTTGACTGTTTTGTTGGTGACATATACTGTATTGCTGTTGCCATCCTTTTTACTGTTTTGTTGGTGACATATACTGTAGCGCTGTTGCCATCCTTCTTTTGACTGTTTTGTTGGTGACATATACTGTATTGCTGTTGCCATTCTTCTTTTGACTGTTTTGTTGGTGATATATACTGTAGCGCTGTTGCCATCCTTCTTTTAACTGTTTTGTTGGTGACATATATTTCATCGCTGTTTTGTGTAGACAGTTCTGATAAAGAAAATATATATTTCTGATGGAGATATTACAGGAAATTCTTCAAGTTACTTACCTCAATGACCAATCCTGCTGCATAAATTGACAACATGACATTTTTTTTCTATATTTTTAGAATATGAGGCACTACCTCCAGATCATAACCCCTTTGTGGTACCTGCAGACAATGATATTTTTATGCTACGAGACAAAGAACGACAAAGGAAGAAAGCAGTAAGCACATTTTATCCCTCAATATTGCCAAGTTTAATTTTAATACTTATCCTGAATGGGACGGTTCTAATCATGACCTCAGTACTCAAAATTTGTCAAATGTTTTACCATTAAATTTGAATAGAATCTGTGGGTGTATACATCTTGTAATTAAAACCAATGACAGAGTTGCAAGATGAGATTTCTTTTTTTCAAGATCAACAATGAATTTAAAAATAAAGATAAACGATGCCTCACTTTCGGGTCTAGTGCTTGTTTATTATCTCCGGAAACGAAGTTGCACAGAAGGTTGTGTTTTCACCTCTGTAAATTTGTTCGTTTGTTTGTTTGTTTGTTTGTTTGTCATCAAGATATCTCAAAAACTAATGACTGGGTTTGGATCAAATTTAATGTGTGGTTTTCTTACTGCTTAAGGAAGAAGTGATAACAATTTGAAAGATATTGAAACAGGGAAAGGGTGAAAATGTTGGATGGGGACAGGGGAAGGGTGAAAATGGGGTGGGGACAGAGGAAGGGTACAAATTGGGAGTGGGGACGGGAAGGGTGCAAATGGCGGGTGGGGACATGTTTTGCCCTTTTCGTATGTCATCAAAATATCTCAAGAACTGATGATTGGATTTGGATTAAATTTGGTGTTTGGTTTTGTTACTGCTTAAGGAAGAAGTGATTGCAATTTGAGACATAAAGGAACAGGGGAAGGGTGCAAATTGGGGGTTGTGGAGATGTTTTTGCCTCTGTTGGTTTGTCTGTCATCAAGATATATCCAGAACTGATGATTTGATTTGGATTATATTTGGTGTGTGGTTTTGTTACTGCTTAAGGAAGAAGTGATTACAATTTGAGACATATTGGAACTGGGGAAGGGTGAAAATGGAGGGGTGGGGACATTTTAAGATGAGTTTGTCTGTCATCAAAATATCTCCAGCAATGATGATTGGATTTTGATTAATTTTGGTGTTTGGTTTTGTTACTGTTTCATAAAGAAGTGACTCAAATTTGAGACTAATTGAAATGGGAAAATAAATTGAAGGGTGGGGATATTTTGGGATAAGATATGTCAAGACTGAATTTAGATTGTCAAGACTAAAGTAAAACTTTCCAATGGAATGTGCTGAATAATGACTTTGTGCTCTGAATGAAGATCCAAACATTCAGTTTTCTTAACTGAAAGAGACTTACATGAGTGTTCTCTGAAACCAATGAAAATGATACAATTGGTTTCTGCCATGAATGGAAAATGATGAAATGTGAATCCTGGCTGAATAGTGCTCAAACATTGATTCTTCACTTGAATAAAACTGAAAACAATGGTATGGCCTTGGGTGAAATCTAGTCAGAAGATAATCTTCAAGTGTTCAGATTGCAAATGTTCATTACAGATCAAACTGCGGGGATGAATCTTGGTGGGCCTAGGTTTTCTGAGGTAGATTACATTGGGTATGGGGATCAAATGAACTCTTGGAATTGCAATGGGATAGAGGTATATGCTCTAGAGAGTGCTAATATTCTAATTATGTCTGTGATTGTAGATTTTTTCTCTGCAACCTTTGGAATTTTTTTCTCCAAAGTTATTACGCTTCATTCTTAGGTATTTAGCTACAGAAATGTTGTGAATGTTTAATAGACTAACAGAATAGATTGAACAGCATTCATATACTATGTTTAAATCCAAAAAATGAATAACTAAACATTAAGTATAGTTGGCTATAAGGGGTATATGATCAATGATGAGCCTCTCTTTTAGGAACGTATCAAGGAGCGTGACCTGCCTGTCCATGCCAAGTCGACATACACGTCCAGGGTGAATGCCATGAGAGCATCCCTGCGTAAACCCTTGGAAGAAATGGATGATGAGGTGGACTTAGATGATGAGCTTGATGACAAGGCCTTAGCTGTTAAAGATGACCCGGCTTTCACCTTGGCTGTAACAAGGGGTATGTATATCTACTTTATGGTAACCAATAGGCATGGTTGAAAAGTCTTGCAAATCTTCCCACAGATATAGAATTATTGAAAATTTTCTTCCCTGTGGTGTTTGTGAAGCTTGTAAGGGTTTGTGTTGTTAGAAAAGCCGAGGGGAAGACCAAGTTGTTGAAAAGCCCAGGGGAAGACCAAGTTGATTAAAAGCCCAGGGGAAGACCAAGTTGATGAAAAGCCCAGGGGAAGACCAAGTTGATGAAAAGCCCAGGGGAAGACCAAGTTGATGAAAAGCCCAGGGGAAGACCAAGTTGATTAAAAGCCCAGGGGAAGACCAAGTTGATGAAAAGCCCAGGGGAAGACCAACTTGATGAAAAGCCCAGGGGAAGACCAACTTGATGAAAAGCCCAGGGGAAGACCAACTTGATTGAGAGTTGAAGAGCCCTGAAAATGTTTGGTTTGCTGAAAAGGACATTTTTGATCATTTTCAATAGTCCCCCTGAATCATAATGTCATCATTTCCCCCTGAAATTATACATTTCTTCCAATAGGCAATCATTAAAACTCATTAAGACTTCTGGGTATACATTTACACTGTATCTTAAGAATTATGCAACTTGCCACTTTTTTCTTCTAATATACCATTGAAATTTTTCATCTATTAAAAAAACATGCTGTTTAGACTAAGAGTCATTTGTTGGTTGTAGGAGACAGTATGTATTTGCTTGCCAGGAAGTAAGATAATGTTGTTTTTTTATTTGTTAATTTCCTAATAAATTGTAACATGGTGTTTTAGAGCAACTTTGTGTTACATTTAATTGCTATTAAAATGTAAGCTAGGTTTTATTGGAGAGGGAATTAATGTAAGGATGTTAAACCTTTTATATTGAATTGTTTTGAATCATTAAAAAAAAAAAGCTGGATAAAGGAACTTATTAGTGTGAAATTTGTCAAGAAATGATGAATGTGCAATTGATCTTATGTCATCAACAGACAGACATGTAGAGAAAGAAAGCCTCACAAATTATATAGCAAAGAAGCGAGAGATGTTCTTGGTGCAGTACTCCCTTGGAGTGAAGAGAGATGAAATGAGAAAATTAGAAGAGATTGCTCAAGCTGAAGAGAAGAAGTTAGAATTGGCAGAGCTCTACCTCGAGGAAGATGCTGCGATGTTTGATGAATTTCTCAAAGAAAATGATAAGAACTCTGTTGAAGCAATCAAAGTGTATGTATTGCTTTATTGTTAAGCACTTGGGCAGTGTTTTTTCTTATTGTGTACTTGCACTTTATGAATTATTTAAAGATTTTCTTGTAATTCTAGAAAATTATCTGTGGAATATATTTCATAGCAAAGACTTGTTTTGATACGGGAGAAACTAAATGTTTCTAATTATGATATTTGTTTTGACTGCTTGTGACTAATTTGGTTTGCTGGTTACATTTGTTGAATATTCCTGTTAATGATACTTTGGATAATACATTGCAAACTTAAGGTTGTATATCTGCAAATTCCGCAAGTGGTTAAGGATACACAATATATGTATGATGTATTAGCTTTATAACTGATGTTTATTTTCAACAGCTGCCTCAGTCATTTGTATACGTGATTCTGTTAGTACCTGAGTATGTTGACTAACAATTATTTTCTTTCTGTTGTTTTACATTCCTTATGTAAGCTTTGAAAGTTAGGTTGTGATCTTGTTAATATTACTGATAGTAAATCATATGCATTGATACACATAGTTCTGTTTAGTTTTCATCAAGAAATTTCAAATGTTCTTATATTTACATTTTTTTTCAGTGCTGAAGCTGAGACCAAAGCAAAATTGGAAAAAGTTGCAGATATAAAGAAAATCAATGCCCAGATCATGCATATTAAAAGGTACTTCTTCAAAATTTATGTTCTCTTCTTCATCTATTTCTATGTTTAAAATGTTAAACTATGTATACAAAATCACCTTCAAAATTGGTTTATTAAATGGCGATGGACATCTCTATATAAGCTTAGCTGTCGAGAAAGGCATGTAAACAAAATCAAAAACCTCTATTTTGATATTATTTTCAATTTCAGGAATTTGTTTAATGAAAGTAATATGCCTTTGTTTATAAATGTCAACATGTAGTGAACTCGACTGTATTTATGAAGACCACAAAACAATGGTGGAAGTTTATGACAACACCAGAAGATGTCGATTTTGCTGACGATGTTGCCCTATTTTCACCGAATGCTAGTAAAAGGCAGCAGAATCTAGGTAGTTTAAGTGAGGTGTCCAAAAGGACTTGGATATACATCAATAAGAAGAAAACCAAAGCTCTGAGGATCAATACCAGGTCAAACAAGAAGTTGGGTGTTGATTGCACTGATTTGATTTGTTCATTCATTCACTTACCTAGGAACAACTGTCAGCAGAGAGGGAGGAGGGAGCGAAGATATTTAAATTAGGATGAGAAAAGCTATTCAACAAAATATGGAATTCAAACCAATTCTGTATCAAAACTCACTGGTGAAATCCGTTCTGCTTTATGGCTCTGAGACATGGAAGATAAATGAAAGCGACAACAAGAAATTAGACACCTTTCAGTTTAAATGCCTTCGTAGAATTTTGAGAATTAGACGAGCAGCTTTTGGTCAGGACGAGTTTGATAACAATAAGTGAAGACGTTACAGGACAAAGATGGAGATGAGTTGGACATGTTCTTAGAAATAGATAATGGTAGCCGTTGTAGTCCTGCTATGTTCTGGGCTTTGGAACAAAGAGTAAAGTTGGACATCCAAAGACTACCTGGCGTGGAACAGCTGAAAAAGAGCGAGTTTGGTTAGGCTTGGGATCATGGAACCAAGCCAAAGCTGTGTCCCAGAACAGGTCAGACTGGAAAGAAGTCACTGTGGCTTTATGGGCCGTGAGGCCCATAGGGGATAGCTGATGTGAGGTTAAGACAACATTCTCAGAAAAGTGAAGCGACATTTTAAAATGACATCTGGAGTCATCAATAAAAATAAGTCAGCATTATGGTGATAAATATCCTGCTTTCAGGATTCGCAGAACATGTGACATAATATCAGACTTTTTGTGTGGCAGCTTTTTATCAAATGCTTTATTAAGGTGTAAAAGCAATAATGTTTTCTGCAATTTGTATTTGGACCTTTCCCAATCCATTTTATTCACCATGTTTCCCTTCAGCCTTGCAAAATGATTTATAACCTATTGTTCTGATTTGTCTTTACCTAGTGAAATATCAAAAAATGAAGACTTGCTGAAAGAATATCAGCTTTATAAAAGATTTCTGGATTCTTTGACCCCTCCTGAATGGAAAGAAGAACGTAAGAAGGAGAAAGGACAGAAGAAACAAGAAGCTGGGACTTGTGTCTTCAGCTGGAAAGAAGAGAAGTGTGTTTTTATCATTTAATTATTTCAATGGTCCTGTGCATTTTTTATTTTTTTTGAGATAAAGTTTTCTTTTTAATCCTGTTTTGATAATGCTATATGATCTCCTCTTCATCAAATTGGCATTTACACGTTTTGTATTTTCATCAAACCAAAGGAGCCAATCATGGTTTGTAATCATATTTTAATTATTTGCACATTTCTTGTTATATGGGCTATTCAAAAACAGACTGTTATATGCTATACTGTATTCTTGCTGCCAGTTACCAATTAAATACAAATTGTGCATACTTGATCATTTTACGAGTTTTAGTAGGATATGAATCTATATCACAAATGAGTATATTACACATTGCGTCTTGTACTGTTACTCGTTTTTTTTTCAGAAGATAGGAATAACTTTTGTAATGCTATGAAATGTACTTTCTGTTGAAAAATCATTTTGGCATCATGGCTTTGCTATTTATTATTCATCTGTTTCATATACTGTTACTTTAGAATTATAATAGTCATAAATTTTGTATTCCTTGCAACTTTTTATGGTACATTTTTAACACTTTGTAGCTCCCTCTGCATCTGGCAATGATAGGCGAGGATCAAGAACAAGTTTGTCAAGGACTTCACAGAATGCAGGCAAAATTGGGTCTGCTGGAAAAAGGTGAATGTTTGAAAATTTCTTTTGTTGTGTGGATTAGAAAATCTGCTCAAACAGGTTTGTTGTGGGATTTTCATTGTAAATGACAAGAAATTCTTAGTGAAAGTCAAAATTTAGGACTGAGTAATTGGAAATAACGCTCTTAGGAAAATGGGGTTAAAGAAAATGCTTGTTGAACAACTTTGACATGAAATTTTCAAAGAGTTATAATTTCAGATTTGAAAAATCTTTGATAATAGTCAAACTGAACATCTTGTGCATACCTTCATAATTGTAAATTGTAATTCACATCTTTATGGCAAGCATACCTTCATAATTGTAATTCACATCTTTATGGCATTTCAAACTCACAAATTGAAAAGTTACAACGAATCCAAACTTCAGCAACACACCTCATCACAGAAAATATGATCCAACATCCCAAACCAACTTCACTGGCTCCCAATAAATAAAATAATTTACAAAACTCTGATGTTAACATATAAATTCGTAAATGGCCAATCTCATGACTATATTAATAATTTGTTAAGTCTTTACAATCCTCCACGTTCACTCTGTTCTAGCACTGAACAATATCTAACTCCACCGTTTTCAAAATCAACAACCTCCTGTGCAAATTGGGCCTTCTCTGTTGTATCCCCAAAACTCTGGAATAGCTAACTTCACATATTTGTCAAACTCAGTTATTACAAATTTTCTAATCTTTACTTAAGACCCTTTTATTATTCTTCACTTATTTGATTCTTTAGTTTTTCAAGAGCATTGATGCCTTTTTGAATGTGCCTTTTATTATTACATTATATAAAGAAGATTACAATTAAATTTTCAAATGTTATCTTTCATAGGTATAATTGTTTTTGCCATATATTTTGACATACTTTATAATATAACCAATGGAGAACTAAAATTTGGCTTATTTAACATTTTTGTTGCTTTTTTATGGAATAAATTTTGCACTTCTTTACTTGCCTGCTCACTTTTTAAATTATGAACATTTTGTTTAAAACTTTTTTTGTTTTTAATGTCAAAGAGCAGTATATCATTTGGCTTGTTATTGCCATATATTTATGTTAAATTGTTTTCTATAACAGCTTTTGCAAGTATCAGTTTTGATCATAATCGGATTGATAACTATTCAACCACTTGGTGGGATTTTAAATATTAAGTTTTTATTCTTACTTTCAGTTCTGAGCTGTGCTGTGAAATGTTTTAAATATTTGTAAATGTGAGCAATGAGTTATAACCGCATTATTGATTTGTGGACAGAAATTCACACACATTGTTTGATGGGTTTCAGATCATTCATTGTGAAAGCTGCAAGAACAAAGATTCTTAATAAATACATCACAAACTCACAGATCTTTGCAGCTGAGAGCACCGGGCGGAGATTTGAGTTGAGGCACAGTTTTCAAGAAGGGTCAGGAAATGTACTAGTTAAGGCCGTTACACAACGAACGTGACGAGGCGAGCGATTTTTAGATAATCATACAGGAAACAAATATTATAAAATGCTTTGACTTTTTGCTGACACACGATAAAGTTTACAATTGAGGCTTTCTGATGATACTGGAAAATTGGTTAGAGATGCTTTTTTGTTCAAACTGTGGAAAAATTTGCTGTAGTTGGGCGCTATTTTCTATCGCAACGCGAATTTTGCTTTAATGGGCGTAGAAAGGCCCTTTCAATCAATTTTCAGTTATTATCTGAATAGACATGCAATGACGATGCTTCTCTAAAAACAAGAGGTCAAAATGTTTCTTTTCCTTTGTTTTATTCAATTTTGTTTAAAACAATCGCTCCCTCCGTTGCGTTCGGTGTGTAACAGCCTTTAGGCTGGTGTCAAACAAGCTTAGCAAGAGAAGCAAAAGCCAAACATTACACAGCAACAGCCATCACTTATGCTAGCTGTGCAACACAGACTATCACTCCCCAACTGAAACAACAACATATGGTGTATATCCATGTATTTCACACCAAATATAGCCGACATGATTACTTTAATACCAGTCAATTGCTGGGGGAGGTGGGGGGAGGGGAGTTTCCCTTTGATACCCAACCAATCAGCTGATAAGTATATTTTCATAGGTGTGGTCCCATACCATGTGTGAATTGTGCAGACAGTCAAGAATTGCCCAGTATTGAAATGGTCAATTAGATTTCCCCGGTATACATTTATTCCATTAAAGACACATGAACTTCAGTCATGTGACATTATCTTAATTAGTTTTCTGAAAATTAATTCAGATTTTAAAAGATCCATTATTAGCAACATGACATCTTGTTTCACCACAATGTAAATGAATTTTCTTAAGATTTTCATTTGTTCATGTCTACTTGCATTTACTAGGGCAGGAGTTCATGCTTCATCCAGTATTCACAGTGCGCATTCAGTGGACACAGATTCAGATTATGAAAGTGATGAGGTAGGCACACATTGTACATACATAGTTTGCTTTGTAGCTTACACCTTATCATTTTGTATTGCTTTAATAATTGTTAAGAATTAATGTTGGATTTTACTCAATTACATATTGGCTTTTTAATTTTATTACATTTTTGTCATTTATTCAGTAAACCTCAAGTAATGTTCATAGTTATTCTTAGAAAATATTGTCCTTATAGAGGGATTTCATCACGTGACTCAAACTCCACTGGAAGCCATTTTGCAGGGCAGCGGCATCGTTGCGTTTCACGCGTTTTCTTACAACTCAGTCACATCACACGTACAACAAACATACTGCATGCTAACCTACCTACCAGTTCAGTAAATTTTACTGATTGCGGTTTTTTGTTCACTTCTGATTTTACTTCATATTTTGTTTAAGTTTTATATATTCACCAGGAATACAAAGAGTAACATTTGCATGAACTCCATCTGATTGTTCGTTATACTCATGCAATGCTTACCTTCCTGATATGAAGTGCTCGATGCAATTCCTAGTGTGAAACATAGGTTGAAAGCTGTTGCATCGTACAACAGAAACCCACTTCGAATGTCGATCAGGATCAGATGGAAATCGAGAAAACAACTTTTTATTCCCCGGCACACTTCTACTAGTGCAACCAATGGCACAGCAAGATTCCGGCTTAATTGTCTTACAAAAATAATCTTATATAACTACAGGCAAACGTATGTAAATCTAATCAAGTGTACAGCAGACGACAGTGTTTCTTTCCTACAAAATGGTGATGTAAACAAAGTCATGTGACCTCATGACGTCAGCTGAAACACCCTTTTAGAGAGATTTTGGTGCATAATGAAAATTTGAAAGTTTCAGTTTATATCTGTTCAATTGAGGCCAAGGTTGATGTACTTAATAGACCATTTTGGGGTAAACGTACTACTTTCATCTTTCTTTGTGTCATGTAGGAGCTTCAATATTCACGAGTTAAAACAAGGATTACAAGCACTGTACCAAATATATCACAAAAGAGATCATTTCTTCAGAAGTTTTTAAAATTAATGCTAAATGAAGAATTCAGTTTGAAGTAATAGTAAACCTGTTATGGGTTTGCTAAGCTGATGCCATTTGTAGACAATACAGAATTGTTGGGGTGTAATGTCCTCTTAATAGGGAAACATAAGAACAGCTTCTTTTCAAGAAATTTAAGGAACTGCTACAGAAGATCTGAAATAGTGGGGTAATAAATTTAAAAGGCTACTGTATTTTTTAGATACGAATATATCAAACTCTTTGCATTTGTGGAATTCTAAAAATAGACTTTCCATGCATTTTCAGAGAAAGGAAATAATTACAGTTTTTAAGATGCATTTGTGTGTATGACATAAAATATTATATTTGAGTTTAAACTTTTAGTTGCATGTGTATTAATTGTTAGAATCTTTTTTGTTGTTATTTTAGCAACCGGAGCTTTATTTCACAGAACCTTCCCAGCTGCTGGACATCTTCCAAGAACTGGAAGAGCAAAATCTGTCTCTGATACAAAATAGTCAAGAAACTGAGGAAGCTTTGGAAGAAATCAAGCAAACAATACACCTTACAGAGGAGAGAATGTAAGTTTAGGAATTGATCTGTTTGACCTCATTAATTATAATGATATTTAATAGGATCAGTTCTGGTCTTGTTTTCAGATTTTTCATGTCAGAAATTATGTTAAAAGATTAGGAACAGAGCAGAATGGTGTGGACACATGAATATTTAAATTTGATGCATAAGAGGGAATGAATATTCAGCATGATTATGGGATGTGGGGTTTTATTTGGCTGAAAGACAGATAACAAGTTGTGTGAGAATAGATACGTGATATGATATTCTGGAATATTCTATTCACTACTGTGACGAACATAAAGCTTCTATTGTTCTCTCTAAAAACAGGAATCGTGAAACGGATATTTTGAAACAGCAGATTGGCATGCTGACTGCATCAATTGACAGAGAGGAAGAGAAAGCCAAAGATTTGGAACACAAATCAAAGTAAGTGTTTGTCTGATCTTTAGAATCTATTAAGAATGTATAACACTGTCAGTATTCAATGTAGCTTATTTTTGTACAGAAATATGGTCTAGGCCCAGGCAAAGAATTTATT
This sequence comes from Chiridota heheva, assembly GCA_020152595.1. NCBI lineage: Eukaryota > Metazoa > Echinodermata > Holothuroidea > Apodida > Chiridotidae > Chiridota > Chiridota heheva. The sequence continues at coordinate 6,107,713 of JAIGNY010002621.1, read as the reverse complement.
GATGAAAGTAACACTGTCAGTATTCAATGTAGCTAATTTTCCCACAGAAATATGGTCTAGGCCCAGGCAAAAATACATATTAAGGAAAAAATCTCCATTTGTTCTTATTATGTTAACAAGTAGGGTTAATAAAAGGTCTTATTTGAATGTTTTGATTTTGAGTATGCTGTTCATATCTTCATAGTCATCTATGTAGAATAAAATATCCTGAAGGATTTCATGGGATCATATTGATTTCTTTCTTGGTGGTCAGGTATAACTGGTCTTCCAGCATTATCATCACTTTTTGACTCATTTGTGTCACTTTAGGCAACTTTATATCAATTGTTATGGCGGCTTGATTAATTTTGACCCTAAAAATGAGATAGAGATTGTATTTTTCCTGTGTGCTTCATATTGTGCTATTTCAGAATATAGCCTTTCCAAGAATATCTTAGAGCATGCTCCAAACAAATTCCTGTAATTGGATTCATTTGTATATGTTGGTACTTTTTTGTATGAAATTCTGCTGATATGTGTTGTGTGGAATTTTATTCAGATAACACTTTTCTGTGAAAGAGTAAGAAATGAAAAATAGTGTATTAATGACTGCAGAGGAACAATTTTGTAGTGGTACTTTCATTATTTGTGCAGAATGTTTTCATTTGGAGAATTCAAAGCAGAGGATCAGGAAGCTATGTTGGACATGCTGAACAAGAAAGTAGAAGAGGTTTATGGAAATTGCATTGGAGATAACGAGGCTAACATCAGGTTTGTCAATGTTTCTATTTTCGACTGTTGAATGATGCTAGAAAAATATGTGTGTATCTCAACATGTAATTTTATTAATGGTAAAAGCAGTTGGTTTTTAAACGATTTGTTCAGTGGTCAAGCAAGTTTATCGTGTATGAAAGATGACTTAAAAAAAAAAACAGGCTGGTGAAGAAAGCATTCAAAAAATCTTATTCCATTAAGGGAATATTAGAATCCTAAGTTTGGTATGTCTAATTTTGAAGGGTTCCCACTGGAGCTCAGAAAACATTGAAATTTAAGTCAGGAAATTGAAATTAGGGCCATGTACATGCTTGTGAATATGTGTTATTTTAGCATATTTCGTGATATGCAATGCCAGTTAGTATAAAACTTGAAAATCAACCAACAATGAAAGAATTTATCGGAACCACTAAACATTTTGGTTTTCTGGTTAAAGGATTAATTCCGTGGTCAAGCAAGTTCATTGTATATGAAAGAGAACTTAAAAAGAAACAGATTGGTGAAAAAAAAATCTTATTCCGTTAAGGGGATATTTAAGTTCTGTATCATTTGTATAGAAACAAGTAAAATTGGACTAGTCGTGATGTCACATCCTCAGATTCCTTAAAGTCTTTATGTATTCTATCATATTTTGTGCTATGATTTTGGTGCTTAAACATTGGATGTGTCAGGAAAGTAGTAAAGCAGAAGCTAGTAAAGCAATTATGATTTACCACTTGAAGGAAGTTCAGGGAAAAATAATAAAATAGTTAAATGAATTTTCTTTAAAATACATTAAAAATTGCTAAGAAAGTATGGATAAAGGGTGCCAATCTTCCATAGTAGACTTATTTTCCAGTCATTTCTACATGGATAAGAAAGAACTTTAAACTCGAATATCTCCTTAACGGAATAAGATTTTTGAATGCTTTCTTCATCATTTTGTTTCTGTTAAAGTCTCTTTCATATGAGATAAACTTGCATGACCACTGAAGTAATCCTTTACTTTGGTGTCAGCGTCCAGTTCAAGTTTTTCTTTGTTTGTTAATGTAAGTTTTTGGATGAGCTTCTCCGTTATGATAATGACATTCCTGACATGAATAGCAATTAAAATATTAGTCTTGCAATGAATGAAGAAGCAAACAAAAGATTTCTTGCCTCAAAAGAAATTGAAATTAGTTGTTTTGGGTATGAAAATAAATATAAACAACAAGTTTGTTTGTTATGATATGATATTCCTTACATGAATAGCAATCAAAATGTTTTATCTTGGCATGAATGAAGAAGCAAACAAATGATTCCTTGCCTCGAAAGAATTTGAAATTAGGTGTTTTCGGTATGAAAAGAAATTTAGTGGAGTGTTGGGTAGAAGATGATAAGACATGATGATAAGTATATGTGGGGATTAGGGTGGTTTCATTTGGGACAGGGTGGAATTGTATGTAGGGCAGTGTGGGGTGGCATGTGGGACAGAAAGTGGAATGGCATGTTGGACAGGGTTGGTTGGCATGTTGGTCAGGATGGATTTGGCATGTTGGATAGAGTGGGTTGGCATGTGGGACAAGGTGGAATGGCATGTGTGACATGTTGTTGGGTGTCATCTGTATTTTAGTTGTGATGGCATGTGGGTCATTCAAGTGGTGGAGTGACAGATCTGATTTTCAGGTGTGATTGCAAGTAATACATAGGGTGTGTGATGACATTTGGGACAGATGTTGGGATGGCATGTGGGACAGGTTGGAAGCTTAATGCATTATTAGTGGTGAGGGAATTTGTATCTTTTGCAATGTTCAGTTTGTCATACATTATTGTTGCACATTATTGTTGTCATACAATATTGTTGCACATGATATTGCTTCAATGTTGCTTTACACTTGCACATTTTTCATGCTGCTTGATACACATGTTTTTTAAATTGGAAGTTGGATTACAATCCAGAATGCAGTTCTGGGAATGTGTAGGGATTGGGGAAGGTACGGGTTGGGGAGGGTGTGTGTTGGAGGTGAATTATATAATGAAAAATAACAGACAAATTGTTTTCTGCTTTCAAGAGTAGTTTAAGATGAATAGAGGGTTGTTTGGTAGGTAAATGATTAAAAATAATAATTGCATCATGCCACAAGGATGCTTTGTAATATTTTAATCTTTCATTGACATTGGCAAGTCAGGGCCTCTGATTTCTTTGTTGTTCTGTAGATAGACCTAAAAGAGGTGTTTAGCTATAAAGACTGCTAGCTTTTACATGTTTTCTTATTTACTGGGTGAGGTTGTAACCCTAAGCCTTTTTTTTGTCGTAAAATTATCTGGGACAACTCAAAGATAGTTTGAAGCTTGTAGTAAAATCTTGTGGAAATCTTAAGCAAATAAAATGTAAGTGCATCCTTCAAAGCTCAAGTTATTTGAAATCATCTGCCCTCATGGCCTTATTTCTGCATATACTTCTTCAAAAAGCCCATTATTATTTTAGCTTTGAATAGTCGAACATGTTGTCCTTCCAATATTTCTAGTTTTTCTACTGCTGTAGATTTAGACAGTAGACACTTGAGTTGTGATATTGACTGGATTTTATTCATTCTTATTATTCCTGTATTCTGTGATGTTAATATAAAAGTAAACAGCTCCAAATCTATTTTTTCAAGGTGTTATATCTTAATTAGTTATCATTGTATGTATGTGGAATGAAGCAATATGGAATCTCCTACAAATATCAGTAAATTTCAAATCATTTTTAATTGGTCAAAGACATTCCAACTTGTTTTCTTTGTTTGTAGCATAAAGACAAAAATGCTCTGCTTGTCAAATACAGATCATTCTAGTTGAATTTGTGTTTTAAATGCTGTCTTATTAAAAATCTTAAAACCAAAGCTTTCTGTTTGTTGCAGCACCCTTCAGATGTTAACCAACATTGAAAACAAACTGGAGGAGCTGTTTGAGAGTATCGAGACAATGCCACCTGAGAAAGTGGAGGCAGCTGAAAAGGTATGGTTGATATGTAAATGAATGGTTTGTTGTGTAGGGTGCCAGTAATATGAATGTTTATGACTTAGCTTGCAGTATCAATGGAATCTGTTTGCATTACATCTTTTGCAATTTTACATAAGTTTGACGTATTTGATTAAGGGTTACTTTTACTGCTTTGTTTTTGGTTCCAATGTGATTGCATCAGGAATTAATCTATGCAGTCAGGATGGCATGTGTGTGTATATATGTGCAAGTGTACTTTTATTTATAACAATGTGAGTACACAGTGTTATGCTTAGAAATCCCCAATGGGGTTTAAAAATTCAGTGTTAGGTTTAAAAATCGGCATCAGGGTTAACAAATTCATGGTTAGGTTTCAAAATCCGCCCTAGGGTGTAAAATTTCACGGTTAGGGCTTACAAATTTGCGTTAGGGTTACAAAATTCAGTGTTGGGCTTAGAAATCCATGTTGGGGTCTAAAAATTAAGTATTAGGCTTACAAATCCTAGTCAGGGTTTAAAAATTCAAGATGTAGCTTAAAAATTTGGGCCATATTATGCCCAAAACCCCTACTGTAACACCTAATTTTTAGCTCTAGCGTGGATTTTTTAATCATATACATTAATAATGCGACATATTAAGCGACATTCATGTGAAGTTGCGCCTGTAATAATTCAAAACTATACGTCATCCAAGACTATTGCCCAAATACCAAATAATATTGATAGTAAACTGGATTCGTGTCATATTGGTGCACAGATAGCCCATGGTCTGCAGATGTGCCCTATTGTTTTTAGTGGTGATGTCATGCATATTAATGAGTGGCAGCAATTGATATGAAAATTGTGTAAAAGTTATAAATGAGCAACTGTATGTCTGTTTTGCATCACACTGGGTATGATAATGTTGATTATTGTGTACATGCTTACATTATTATCAGATTTCCTTAATATAATATGTATGGTAGGCATGGGTTAATGTGAAAGTGCTTAAAAATAATTGTAAACACCATATCTCATGAATGGTATAGCGGACTTATGCCATATGTGGCACACAGATGGGTTACGGTCTGTACATATATTCTAATGTTGTGGTAGTGATGTCATGAATATTAATAGGGTTTACTGACAAGTTCTTGAAATAGAATAAATAAACAACCGTTGCATCATACTTGCTATGATAATGTTGCTAATTATTGTGCACCATTCTGATCAAACGCACCATCAACAACCTCTCTCATGTCGACAACGATCATATTACCCTCTTAGAATAGGTCACACCCACCTCACTCACTCCCACCTCCTTATTGGCTCCCCCAACCCCTCTGCAAGAATTGCCATTGCACCCCCACAGTCCATCACATTCTCCTTGCTTTCCCCCGGTACAACCTTCCCAGAGCTTCCCTCGCTCCCCACAACTCAATTGCTGAGTTCTTTCAGAAAATCACTTGGATAAAATTATCTCCTTCCTTCATCTTGCTTCCCTCTACAACCATATTTAGCCCTCCTCTTCCAACCCCTCACTCTACTTTTTTTTTTCATCCATGCACCTCCTCTCTCGATCCCAGCTTTCTTACTTTTAGTTCTTGTATTTCTTTCAATGTCCCCCTGTTTTCTTTCTTCCTACCTCTAGAATGATCTAACCTCTCAGGCACAATTTGACCCTTATTGTCATGATGCCTTTAAGCCCTCATCAAACAAACAAACAAACTTACAGATCCTTTGCTGGTACAAGTCACCTGTTCCTTATGATGTTGTTTGGATGCTTTTGATGTTTTCATTATATTTGTATTTCATTGGCTGATTGTTCTTAATTTTATCCAGCCTTCTATCAAGGGCCTGAATACTGGTGATTCAGTAATATCACATAGTAAATTGTTCCATAAATTCATCACCTGGAAAGAAACATTCTTTCTGATTTTAGTCTTCTCTTGAAAAAATTTGAGTGAGAGGGTCTTGTATTAGAGGTACAAAATGAGATATAAATGAAAATTAGAAGCCCAATCTTGTCAACATTTTTATTGATCTGCATGGTGGGTTTGGCTTATGAATAAATATCATAGAACAAAAGTTTCATTATATGCAATGACATGACAGTTAACACAAAACTTGCAAATCAATCAACATAAAGAATCAGAACCACAAAACCATTTGGTTTTGGTTGGTTTTTGGAGGGGTGGGGTTGCTTATTACATATAATATCATTAGAAAGTAATGACAATTTATTGATGTCCACAGGCTAAGGAGAAGGAAAGAAGAATGCGATTGAGAGAAGAGAAGCTGGAGGCTCAACGAATCCATCAAGAAGAGAGAGTACGGAGAGCTCTGGAGCGGGCTCAGGCTGATCCCAAGAAGAAGGTAAGTTCATACTAGAGAAATATGTGGCTTCTTTTGTTAGCACATGTTGCTTATTGCATGAAAACTATTCCCGAAATACCAGAGGATTGAGGCAAGAATTTTGTACAGATTATTATTGATACACAGTGCAACTCATAAGAGTAGTTTGATATGAAGCTCTATCATAACTATTCAGAAGTCAGAATAACATATGTTAACCCAAGGGTTATGTTAACTCGAGGGTTAGCTTAATGTAAGGGTTATGTTAACCTGAGTTTTGTTAACATGAGGGGTATATTAACCCAAAGGTTATGTTAACCTAAATCCAAAGCCACAATTCAGACCTCAAAAAAAATAATCATCTTTTTTATTGGATACTAACAAGGCACACACCAATTGTAAGAAAAATTCATTTATTTTTCTTGAGACTTGACAAATAAACAAACAAATACTGTCAAAAACATAAATTTGTTGCAGAAGTTTGACTAAAAGCAAATGCTAAATACTTCAAACATTTAAAGGGACATTAGACAAAAAAGTGAGGGCACAAAGCTTGTTGATGAAAGTGGAATGCTACAAAACACCCCTAACATCAATTTATATATACCCATTATTTAGTGAATGTAGTACAAAATATTGCAGTGTGCTAGAAGAGTAAAGTAAGTCCCTAATAAAATGTACAAGAATTGCAAAAAAACTTTTAAAAGACTGAAATAGATCTATGAAGAGAAAACGATAAGTGCCTGAAATGTAAAAGTAATAAGAAATAAATAAGCAATGAGAAAAAAAGTTATGTAAAATGTTAAATTTGTACTTGAGTTTTGTGATACCATCCTTTTGGCATGTTTTGAATTTTAAAATGATTCATCTGTATTCATCTTTGTTTTTGAAATGTTTTTGGTTTTAATTATTCATCTGTATTTTATCTTTTTTTGTTAGACTGGACGAAGACTTGTGTACAGATCTGAACCACCACAAACCAAAAAGAAAATTGACAAGTCCAAGCAGAAGGCAAACAAGGAGGAAGAGCTCTTAGCGTATTTTTCAGCTAAAATGAAATCTTCACATGGTGTATCCATTACTATCATTGAAGTAATTGCTATGTTGGTTTATATGCCGTGTGTAATGATTTCAGACACAGTGAAAATGTGTGTCAATCCTCAACTTTAATTATATTCTCACCTTGAAAAAGTTCTCACCTTGCATAAATACATGTATATTTGAAATTATATTCAATCAGATTTAAAGTTTTTTTTTCATATTACATAGTTGAATATTTCATAAATTACATTGCTTTCTTTATTCTGTTGTGAAAGATGATATAAAAACTAGCATCTCTCTCATTATTAATGTATTTCAGAAAATTAAAAACATATGTTTGTAGTTTGAATTTGAGAAATACAAGTTTGACATTATAGTAAGTGGTGGTTTACTTTTATGTAGAGAAAAATCATACTGCTGTCAATGCATAAGATTTTTTTTTTTTTAACATTTGGTAATATACCCAAACTGTTAAAGGATTAATTTAGGGTTCAGGTAAGTCTATCTTATGTGAAAGACACCAAATGGTTAAGAAAGTATTCAAAAATCTTATTCCGTTAAGAAATATAAGTTAAAGTTTGGTGTCATTTGTGTAGAAATGACTGAAATCAGACTAGTGACGTCCAGCCTCAGATTCTTAGTCTTGATGTATTCTATTATTTTATGGCTTAATAAATAGGATATGTCAGTAAAGTAGTAAAACAGAATCCAGTAAGGGTAATTATAATTTTCACCTGAAGAAAGTTTGAGGAAAAGTAATTCAAATAGTAAAAAAATTGAATAAATTTTCTTGAAAATACATTAACAATTGTTAAGAATGTGAGGATGAGGCCGCTAGCCTTCCATAGTAGACTTACTATACCATTCATTTCTACAAAGCTAAGACAGAATTTTAAACTGGAATATCTCCTTAACAGAGTAAGCTTTTTTAAAGCTTTCTTCGCCATGTTGTTAATATTTAAGTTCTCTTTTATGTATGATAAATTTACCTGACAAGTGAACTAATCCTTTAAAGTTATATCTCATATCTGAGACGACATCTTGAGAGCAACGTGACTTCTATTCTATTCTCTCCAACTTTTCATTCCGATTCACTTTACCTTGCACTTTTCCACCTAAATTTTGTTTTGTATCTTTATTTTCCAAGATTCTCTCTCTGTGGATGGGCATCTGTTTTCGGTGAGATCGTTCTTTTGTTTTTCTTCCTTCCTGTTCTAACCAGACTTTCACACCTTATCGTTACCTGTACAGCGCTTCTCCTATAGTAGTTTTTTTTTCTTTCTAGTTGCCTCAGGTCTCTCAGCCCTTGGTTTTGTTCCATCATGACAAAATGCTTCTGCCTTGACCTTGATCTTCACCCTCCCTCCTCTCCCTGTGACCCACCTGCTACCTCCATTGACCATTCTTCAGCCCCAGTCCCCAAAATTTTAATAATACAGGCTACCAATAAACCAGAAAGTTTTAAAAGAGTTTCCCATTTCTTAAAACAAGGCACTCCAAGGCTTTGTCAGTACCCTCCCCAAGGTCTTTGCCCTTAGATTCGGCAATCTCCTGGTGCACTGCACCAGGGACACTCAAGCCACCACCCTCCTCACCTCCAAAACCCTAGCTAATACCGGTATTGACGTTACAGTCACCCCCCACCATTCCATGAACTCCAGCAAAGGTGTGGTCAGAACTAGAGACCTGACCAATGAAGATCTTGTAGAGGAACTTGCCAATCAACATCTTACTGAAGCCCGCTGTCTCGTCCTCAAGAGAGGCGTGCTAAAACACCTACCAATACCATCTTCCTGACTTTTTCCACACCAACTCTCCCCTCCCACATTACTGCTGGCTACCTGAGAATCCCAGTTACCCCTTATATTTGTAACCCCCTCCGTTGTCATAAGTGCCAGAGATATGGCCATGGTAAAAAGTCCTGCCGCAGCCAAATGCGCTTTGGCAACTGTGGAGTCCTGGACCATGACAGCACCTCCTGCACCAGCACCCCACTCTGCACCAATTGTGACGGCACTCACCCAGCCAACCATCCCTCCTTCTCAAAAGACTGCCCCACCTGGCTTCAGGAAAAGCAAATAACCAAACAAAAACCTTTATCCCAACATCACTTACCTGGAGGCCAGGAAGCAATTTCTCGCTTCCCTCCATACTAAGCCTTCCTACGCCAGCACAGTCTCCTCAAACACCAATACTGCCCTTCTAACACAACTAAAACTGACTCACATACCCAAACCAACCTCACCTGGCTCTTCTTACCCAGTCCTAAACCCATCACCATTGCCAACAACCCAACCACACCCATTACCCAAACCATCTCCACCACCACAAATTCTCTCCCCAACCTTCTTTCCTCCTCTAAGACTTTGCCGTCCCCTACCCCAACACCTCAAACTCAAGCCAACCTGGCTAACAATCACCCAATCAACAAACCAATCAACAAACAGCTCACTATCCAAACCCACACATAGACACTGAAGAGAACATGGATTGTTCGATTACCGAACATACTTCTCGTCCAACTTTAAAAACAACCGCTCCCAAAGAAACAGGGACAGATCCAAAGAAAAAATAAGCCAACTCAGACCCAACAGATCTTTCTCCAGATAACCCCTGCCTTATTATGGTGTGCAATACAAACAATTACAATAACACTCACAACATTATACAATGGAACATCAGGGACCTTAAAGGAGCACAAACCGAAAAGTGAGGGCGTATTTTTAGGGGGGTCCCCCAAAAATTAAATGCTTATCTAGCACGCAATAGTATAGCAATTTTCTGCTTAATATGAATATTTAAGTGACCTTTACCGTCACGCCGTCTGTGGGCTATGCAGGTATGAATTTTATCGATCTGTTGTGGATAATATGTCTAAAATTCGCAAAAACGAGCACCCTCAGTTTTCGGTCTAGTGCCCTCACTTTTCGGTCTAGTGCCCTCACTTTTCGGTCTAGTGCCCTCACTTTTCGGTCTAGTGCCCTCACTTTTCGGTCTAGTGCCTCACTTTTCGGTCTAGTGCCCTCACTTTCCGGTCTAGTGCCCTCACTTTCCGGTCTAGTGCCCTCACTTTTCGGTCTAGTGCCCTCACTTTTCCGGTCTAGTGCCCTCACTTTTCCGGTCTAGTGCCCTCACTTTTCCGTCTAGTGCCCTCACTTTTCGGTCTAGTGCCCTCACTTTTCCGTCTAGTGCCCCCACTTTTCGGTCGAGTGCCCTCACTTTTCGGTCTAGTGCCCTCACTTTTCGGTCTAGTGCTTCTTTAAGGCCAATTCACCTACTGACCACCACCTTCAACCCGGTCATTTCTGCCTTCAAGAAACCTTGCAAACCACTGACCATTATTCCCATAACAACTTCGCTTGCTATCACGAACATCAAGTGGATGCCGACAGGGCCTGTGGGGGCTTCTACATTCTCATTAAACACGATATCCCACATAGCCCTGTTCATATGAACATCGACCTTCAGGCCATCTGTATGTCTGTCTCCTCCACGAAACCTTCACTTTTGCAATATTTATCTCCCTCCCAACGCCAACATTCAACCAACTGGCTTTAGCAACCTCATCTCTCAGCTCCCCTCCCTCTTCATCCTTCTTGGTGACTTCAATGCCCACAACCCTCTGTGGGACTCTATTACTACCACCCCCAGAGGCAAGCTCATAGAAAACACTCTTCGGCAGCACAGCTTCTCCTTGCTCAACACTAACTCCCCGACCTACCTTTCACCCTGCAACAGGCTCCCTCACCTGTATTGACCTGTCTTTCTGTTCCCCCAACCTTCTCCTTGATTTTAGCTGGAAGGTCATTGCTGACCCTGTGGTAGTGACCACTACCCTCTTCTTATACACTGCAACCTTCAAACCCCCAAACCCTCACTGACCAAACCCCCAATTGGAACCTCGAGAAGGCCGACTGGCCCCTTTTCAAAACCCTCTGTGACCCCCACCTCTCCCCCAAGCTCCTCGAGGATGAGGATCCCACGTCAAACTTCAGTAAGATCCTTATCAACATCGCCAACTGCTCTACTCCCAAAACCCTAACCCCTCCTCCCCCTTCCTCCAACTCCTGGTTCTCTGATGACTGCAAAAACCGCCATCAAGCCACCATTACCCTACTCACCATCCTCAACCACATTTGGTCATCACACTCCTTTCCCCCTATCTGGAGGACAGCCATTGTCACCTCCTTCCCAAACCAGAGAAGGACAGTACCGACCCCTCCAGCTACCGCAACATCGGCCTCACCTGCTGTCTTTGTAAAATTATGGAAAGGATCATTAACCAGAGACTAAACTGGTTCCTTGAGACCAACAGAATCCTCTCCCCTCACCAAAGTGGCTTCCGGAAACGTCACAATACCCTAGACCAGTTAATTACGCTCGACACTGCTATCCAGGAACCTTTGCAAAAAAGGAACACCTCATTGCCATCTTTTTCGACCTTGAAAAAGCTTTCGACACTACTTGGAAATACGGCATTATCTGCAAACTTTATACCATTGGCCTCAGAGGTCACCTTCCCGTCTTTATTCAAAACTTCTTCTTAACCAGGCAGTTCCAAGTTCGTAGCTGCCACATCCTTTCCAACCCCTACCCCCAAGCAGAGGACGTCCCTCAGGGCAGCATCCTCTCCTCCACTCTCTTCAACCTGAGCATTAACGACATAGCGGACAAACTTGGCCCCAACATCAAACATGCCCTCTACATGGACGACTTCACCATCTTCTACTCCTCCCCTAGCTTTCCTCTTGTAGAAAATAGGCTCCAACTCAGCCTCAACCAGCTGCAAGACTGCTGCAACAATAATGGTTTTAAGTTTCCCAAAGACAAGACAGTCTGCATGCACTTCTGTCATGTCAACAACCCAAACTCAACCCGAACCTCGTGCTCAATGGCAATTGCATCCCTAAAGTTGAACACACTAAGTTCCTGGGTTTAACTCTAGACCCCAAGCTCTCCTACAAGCAATACATCATCAACCTGAACAGAAATGCAACAGCTCCCTCAACTTTCGCCATCTCCTCTCCAACACCATTTGGGGTGCGAACTGCCATGCTCTCCTCAAAATCTTCAGGCTCACCATTCATGCCAAGCTTGACTACGACAATATTGTCTACTGTGTCGCTCACAGCTCTTACCTCAACACCATCCAAAATAAAGCCCTCAGACTTTGTGTGGGTGCCTACAGGACCTCCCCAATCACCAGCCTTCATGTTGAAGCCAACGAACCCCCCTTTTTGGTAAGGTGTAGAAAGCTTAGCCTCTCCTATGCTTTTAGAGTTCTCACTAACACCCAGAACCCTGTTTACAACCTCATTAGATTCCCCAATTTCTCCACCCTCTTTGGTAGGACTAAAACCTTATCCCCTCCCTTTTTAGCTAGACCTTCTCCATCTCGGCATTAACCCCGCCACTATTGGCACCTTCTCTTGGCCCACTTTTCCTCCTGGGCCACCCCTCCCTTTTATCCACCTGGGTTCCTGCACTTATCACAAATCTAAACCCACCCTAACCTCTTCATCAATCTCCACAACCAAATCAAAGACCAACTCTCAAACTACACCTCCATCTATACTGATGGCTTCAATGAAGGCGACAAGACAGCTCCTGCTGCCGTCATCCAAGACATCATATCACCCTCAGTAGCAGACTTCCCAACTACTCGTCCATCTTTTCAGCTGAGTCAAAGGCCATCCTCATCGCCTCCAACTTTAATGAGTACTTTCCGCTCATCCACCTTGCCATCTTCTTCGACTCCAAGGCTGTCCTTACTTCTTTACTCAATCTTAAATGGTCGGATAAATCCACATCCCTCCTCCTCCTCCGGAGAAACTCCTTTTGCCCACACTCTGCAGGGAAAGTATTCTTTTCTTGTGGATACCCAGCCATTTTGGCATCCCTGGTAAGATTCTTAAAGGGCACATACAGTCTGATACAATCATTATTCCATGTGATAGAAGATAACAATCTAGACCAACTACCAAAATCAGCAATTCAAAGTCTTTTTCCTATTTCAAGCTAGTAATATTTTAAGTCAACACATGGAGACTGCCATTTTCTTCAATTCTGTATTGAAATCTTGTGCATGATGACATTATTTTCCCAACAGGGACATAAGGTTTATATTGTACTTCTTTATCGATTTGATTAACGTTTTTATTGCAAAATGATGTGACACAAACCTATCAATAGGAAAACAATTTTTCATAAGCTTGAAAACTTGAGATAAATTATAAAGAAATAAAAGCATTCCAACATCATCTTAGGCTGATGACATAATTTTGTGCATGTTTTCAAATCAAAATGTGGCTCCCATAGTACCAGCATTACCAATTTTAATAATTACAAAATATTTTTGTAATTGCTTTTGGAGGTATGAGACTTGGTCAGAAAATTTGTTATTTTTATTTCTATCATATGAAATAAGGATTAAGTCAGACTTTGTCTCATTTAAAGGTATATGGAAATGTAGAGACAACAGCTAATTTGCTTTCAAATCTATCAAAAATTATCATAATAGCAAAAAATTCTGGCACAATTTGCATATTTGATGCAAATTTTGTGGTGTACTGAGGCGACCTTGGTATTTTTGTAAATATTTTTGTTTTCAAATGTCTGTCGTAATTTTTTGAAGTGGTACAAAAATTTCTGATCAAATGTTTTTGAGTCTTACATGCCCCCAGTAAAATTCTAACAGGAATAGACTTTCCCATCATTTTTAGTGGCTAAAACTTAGGAAAGACATTTAAAACGATTTTGAGCTGTCCGCCCATCATGAATTTCACATAAATTATAATTTGATAAAACTTTGATCAACCATAACTCAAAAACTAAAAACTGTTCTGCTCTAATCTTAATACCTTATAAACAATGTAGGTAATACAACATGTCCATAAACCTTTCACGAACATAGAGCTGTTATTCCTGTATAATTGAACCTAATATGATTTATTTCTCATATATACTTTCCCTTTTGTTACACTGCACTTCCTCTTTTGATCCCAGCTTACTGGCTCTTAGCCCCTACACTTCCTCTTTCGATCCCAGCTTTCTGGCTCTTAGCCTCTGTACTTCTCTCAGACTCCTATTTTCTTTTCCTCCAACCTCTGGAATGATCTAACCTCAGGTACAATTTGACCCTCAGGTGCCGTTAAGCAATTTGACCATGTTTACCAGTTGTTGTCATCACACCTGCCAGACCACGAGGCCCCGGTTCAGCCATCATCAAACAAACAAACATGTTATACACTCGTACTTTCGTGATAGCATTTACTATCAGTCCCGTTACTCTCTCTTACCAGTCCCGTTACTATAGATTTTGTGTGAAGAAAGGGTTTGAAATACCGAGCCAGACCAAGTAGAGCTGCAGTTCAGAACAAATCGGGCTAAATTATTTTACAGAAAAACACATTTTGGAAACATGTGGACCAAATTTATGGTCTTTGGACTCTATGGGAGATTTTTGGGAGCCATACCCATTTGCTCGCAAGTCAAGTCATAAGTCATTTTCTGGCAAGTCACAAGTCATTTTCTGGCAAGTCACAAGTCACATTTCTTTAAGTCAAATCAAGTTTCAAGTTAAACTTTCAAAGTAAAGGCATTGTGATTTTTTGCTATGATATAATCCAGGATGTACGTACGTCATTGGTATAATCATTATCATATTATTATAACACATTTATAAAGCACTCGCTTCTACAAAACAGAAATGCAATCAGCGGTGCTTTACAACCCTTAAAAAATTAACAGTTAGGTTCAATACAAATAAAATAAACTTAACAATCGAAAGCAAAAATAAATTATAACTTATTTGAAAGATTTACGAAAGAGATATGTCTTGAATCTCTATCTAAATAGTGTACACGTTTTTATATTCTTGATTTCAGTTGGGAGTGTATTTCACTCTTTTGGACCTGCAACCGAAAATGCAACTTTCTGTGGGTTTTGGGAATTATGAAGCTGTCCGATGATCTTAAGACATATTTAGTATCCTTGCGTATGAAATGTGAAGTTAGATATGTGGGAGTCTGGTTATGTACGCATTTAAAACTCATGCATAAAAGTTTAAACAATATTCTGGATTTGATGGGTAACCAATGAAGCTCCTTAAGGCATTTGGTGGCACTGTCATATTTTTTCTTGTCCAGTATTAGTTTTGCAGCAAAATTTTGTACACGCTGTAGTTTAGCCAAATAAGTTTTGGATAACCAATGTACTTAAATTCAATTCAATTCAATTCAATTTATTGGTAAACTGAGCCATCCGCCCTTGACACATATACAGAACATAATACAACAAAGAAGTGATATACAGTAACAATTGAGGGAATACAATCCATACAAACAAAAAATCTAAATGTAAAAAAAAACAATAGACTGATAAATGGTGGCATGACGATACAGTAGTCTAGGTGGGATATTACCAAGAATAAACTGTTTCATAGATTGTTTCTAGTCAAATAGCTTCTTAAAATCCTTATGTGATTTTTGCACTTATCATCAACATATTTATGAAAATAGAAATCATTATCAAGTAACATATCCAAGTTTTTATTATAGTGAATTTCAACAATATGCTAATTGATATTTATCCCATTTGTTACAAGGCTTCTTTCTTTGGACATTGTTAGCAAATCTAATATACTCAGTTTTGCTACTTTGAGTCGATTTTTGTTTATCCAGTCCAATACAATACTAGCACGAGGAGGCGACGACGAGTGAAGACACAATTACAATAACGGGGTCGTCGCCTGCGTATATTCGGCTACAATAGTAACAATGCTATCACGAAACGCTTAATACGACCCGGACGAGAACACAGGTACGACGTACGGACAGACATAGCATCGACAACCAAGTCAATGTCCATAGCCTTTGATAACCAATTGTGGTGCACTGGCGAACAATACTAGCACACGCCTTTAAAGCTGATATACTGTTTACTTCATTTGGATTGAACGACTCATAATATCAGCGTATCCCATAATAACTGTGACTCTGTTTTCATCATTAAGGAAATTGGTGGCAATATACCCTTGTAGGGTGCTTGCATGATGTACAACTTCCTGTGGTACAGAGAATGGAAGGCATTGCTCTTTTAAAAAGATTTCTTAATTTGCGCCTTTATTTTATTGTCACTGAAATAGCTATGAAACCATTTCAATGCTGTGTCGTTGATTGCAAAGTATATCAATGAGGACACTGTGATCAACAGTATCAAACGCAGGTGAGAGGCCCAGTACTATCAGTGCTGTAAACACTTTACCGGTCCATGTTTAGCAGAAGGTCAATTGTTACCTTGATTAGGGCTGTTTCAGTGCTGTATGACTGCCTATATGCACTAATATAGTCATGTAACAACTTCTCACTATCAATTATTTAATTGTACTAATATACCTTTTTCGGCAACCTTATGAATGGTAAGTTATTCACCGGTCTGTAATTTGACATAATTAAATCAAGACCAGGCTTCTTCAGAAGTGATCGAATTATATATGTTTTTCAGTAAGCTGGAAAACTACCAGCTTATAATGAGTCATTAACAATCTTTGTGAAAAGAGGCGTAAGTGATGTGTGTTTTTATCAAACTTGCTGGAAATGGATCCATTGGACAATTTGTGGACCTGGACTGCAATATCAATTTGATTACTTCATCCTCGTTCATGGCCCTAAAATCAACGAATTCTTAGCAATCTCTTTTGAGGGGATCGAAAAGTGAATAATTTTTTAATCCGCCCCTGATATTATGGATCTTGCCCATGAAAAAATCGGCAAAATTGTAAGTAGGCCCAAGTCATCTGCTTTCACTTCTGGCATTGGTTCTTCATTCTTCTCCCGACGGGCCAATTTATTCTTTTTCATACCAAATAATTTATTTGAATTTCCATCACATTTCTTATAGATTTATTGATTTTTTCCCATTTTGATTTGCGAACTAGTTTACAATAGTTTCGTCGAAGATTTGTAAATGTAATTTTATTATCAGTAGTTGGACTTTTACGCCGTATTTTCTATGCTTTTCAAACTTCCCTTTCAAACTGAATACCTCATCTGTAATCCACACTCGACCTGCATGTAGAACACCTTTGTACTACTGGAGCATGATTGTCCAGGATTCTGGACATTCCTTAAAGTCGTTCACCAGTATATCACCACTCTTGTCTGATATTATCAGCTCATCAACGAATGCCTGCAGATCATCATCTAATTTTGTGTGCTCAATGTTTTTCACTTACCTATATTTCACCTCTTGTTTGATTACTGGCGTTTAGTAATATCCAAATGAAATTTGATTATTCCATCATTAAACATAGAAAAAATATTTTCTGGTTCAGATATGTTAAACTGAAATTTATCTTTAGTTGGTTTGGTTTGTTGATGTTTAACGGTACCGCGACAGTCAAGAGTCAAATGTGTCAAGAGGGTGTTAATAAATTATGTCTTTAGTCTTTAGTTAGGACAAAAATCGATAATGTGGCCCGAATCTTGAGTGGTACAGTTAGCATGTTGCACAAGACTAGGCATCTTCATTAGATTGAAGAAAAAAAAAGCCTTCATGTCATGATTGTCATTGTTATCCTAATGGATATTAAAATTAATTGTATGAAAGTCTACAGAAGCAAAATATCTAGATTATGAAGTATACGTAACGGTTTATGAATATGTAGCAATTTTTATATTGGTTGAAAGAGTATAACAATCTGAGCAAATCAAGTTTTGAAAAAATCTTAACATCTTTATGTAATTCTTTAAATTTCCATCTTACATCTTAGTCACTGACTGACAAACAGGCATGAATAATCGGAAAATCAATTCCTGTGAGAATTTTATTGACGGGCATGGAAAAGATTGAAAAAATTTTCCTCGTAACTTGCTGCACCACTTTATAAAGAATTCTGATGGACATATCAAAACGAAGGATTTACGAAAGAAAATGATGATGATGATGATTTCATTTCGTGTAAGAACGTTTCATTTATGCAAGGACCTTCCACACTAGCAAGGCGTAACTTAACGGATGTGTGACACCCCCCTATAAAAAGAATAAAAAATTGTTGGGCAAATAAAATCACAATTACACAAAAAACATGATCCAATATTGAAATAAGCTTGTAGGAAAGTTGATATGGTTATTATTTTATATTGTATTTTTTGTGTGCAAAAAGACAAAATGCTTTTGAAAATGTTCTGGATAATATCACAGTCTTTTGGTTACCTCCATGGCCGTACGAGCAGGTGTTAATCAATCCGTAGTCAAAAGTGTGTGTGTGTTGGGGGTACAATATGTTTGAAAACAATTTCTTCCTTGAGGTTCTATCAGTTATTATACCTAGTTATAGGATTAAGGAAAATCTTTGTAAGTGCACAACTATATATATTTATATATATATATATATATATATATATATATAAATATATATATATATATATATATATATATATATATATATATATATATATATATATATATATATATATATATATATATATGTATATAAATATATATATATATATATATATATATATATATATATATATATACACATATATATTCATATATTTATATATATATATATATATATATATATATATATATATATATATATATATATATATATATAAATATATGTATATATTATATATATATATATATATATATATATATATATATATATATATGTATTTATATATACCTATATATATATATATATATATATATGTATATATATATATATATATATATATATATATATATATATATATATACATATATACATATATATATATACATATATATATATATACATATATATACATATATATATATATATATATATATATATATATATATATATATATATATATATATATATATTTATATATATATATATATATATATATATATATATATATATATATATATATATATATATATATATATATATATATATATATATATATATATATATATATATATATATATATATATATATATATATATATATATATATATATATATATATATATATACGACCTCTCTGAGGTTTAATGATACTTTCATTATCCAACTGTGCTATAAAATATAACGCAAAATATTTCGGTCTGACATCAGACCTTCAGTTGCAATTGATGTGTGTATGTGTGTGTATAAAAGAGAGTGCAAGTATTAAGTATTAGTGGGTGCTTTTCTGAACCATGTATAGTTGCTCAAGTATGCTAATCTTTATTTAATCCTGTTAGATGGGTCTTTAGTTTGATAATCATCTTTAAGTCCATTAATTCCTACGCCAATATCTTTATGCACTTCCTCGCACAAACATTACTTGAAAGCTGCCCCCTGAAACCCATACATCGATGACATTTTCCTTATTTGGGATCATTGGCCACAAGAACTCAAACAATTTTTCGTCAAGGCCAACAGTCAACACCGGCGGATCAAATTCACTATCCCTTTTCTTGATACCACAGTATTAATTAAAGACAACAAACTGCAAACCAAACTATTTACAAAGCCGACAGACAGACAAACATACTTACACTTCAAAAGCTTCCATCCATCACATATCAAAAAATCTCTAGTTTTCAGTCAACTGTTACGCAGAATACGCAGAATTTGCTCCACCACCAATGATTTTATACATGCTTTCATTACCCTCCTTGAACAATTTAACAACAGGAATACCCCTTTAGACTTTTATCTGACCAGTTTGAAAAAGTTACCGCCATTCCCTGTCAAAAATTGCTAAACTACCAACCCAAGTCTAAATCAACTCGCATTCCCCTAGTGATAACACATCACTAAAACATTCATATCCAATGTACAACAATCGTGGCCCATAAGTTCAGACCCCTCACTAGCCCCCCTTTTCACGAATCCCCCAGTCATAGCACGCAAACAACCTCGCAACAAGGTCATGGAGTCCATTGTTAAGGATGTTGTACTAGATTATTTACTGGTCAATGATTTGTTTAACTTGTCCCAGCATGGGTTCTTACCTAAGAGGTCTTGTGTTTCCAATTTATTGGAGTTTCTTGATGATGTTACTAAACAAGTTGATTCTGGTCAAAA
Organism: Chiridota heheva; assembly: GCA_020152595.1. Classification (NCBI taxonomy): domain Eukaryota; kingdom Metazoa; phylum Echinodermata; class Holothuroidea; order Apodida; family Chiridotidae; genus Chiridota; species Chiridota heheva. The sequence goes on along the minus strand of JAIGNY010002621.1, from coordinate 6,087,575 downwards.
TATGTATGAAATCTATTTAGATTTCCAAAAATTATTTGATAAGGTTCCATTAGGCAGGCTCATGATGAAAACAAG